>RQSC01000014.1:533223-561529 GCA_013416795.1 Prasinococcaceae sp. CCMP 1430
GCGCGAACCCGGGTGTGGCGCGGGGCTCGCGGCGCCCAGACCGCGCCGGGGCGCGCGCATCCCCCCCCCCCACACACACACACACCCCCACCACGCCTGCCTCCTTGCCGGGCCCACACCGCGCTCGCCCAGCGGGGCGGGTGGGTGGGGTGGGGTGGAGTGGGGGGGGTGTAGAGGTGCTGGGGTGAGTGCTGGGAGGGAGGGGGAGGCGATGCGGCGGCGGGGGACGCCGCCCGCCCGCGCTCTCCTCGCGCGGCTTCGGGCGTTCGCCCTGGCCTCGGCGCTCACGCTGGCGCTCGCGCGGTGCGCCGGGGGGCTCTCGCTGCCGACGGTGCTGCCGAGCCGCAGCGGCGTCACGCCCGTGCTCTTCAAGGCCGAGCGCGGCGCGCCAGGCGCGAACGTCGAGGGCGTGTCCGGCGGAGCGAGCGGGGGGGGCGGAGCGGGGGACGGGGCGCGAGCTCGACGAGGCGGCGAAGGGGCGGGCGATGCGGTCGACCTGGGGCCAGTTGCGTTCGCAGGCAGGGGGGCGCGCTCGGTGCTGGCCTACGGCCACGCGGCAATCACGCGCAGGTGGGGTGCAGGCGCGGGCGGAGTGGACGGGGCGGGCGCAGCGCCGGCTCGCGAGCGCGTCCTCGTAGCGTGGATGTGTGGGGAGGGATACATTCCCCGCTGCGATGCGCGTTGGCGCCGCGCCGCGCGAAGCGCGCTCGCCGACGACGCGGCGGTGCTCGGTACGCTCGCCGACCAATTCGCGCTGGAAACGCTGTTTATCGCGGGGGCGCCGCCGCCAGGCGCGGCGGCGCGAGCTGCGCTCGCCGCGGAGCGCGATGCGCACGGCGACGTGCTCACAGTGTCGGCTCCCGTGGCCGGCGCCGGCGTGGACCGCCCCGCTGCCCGTGTCGCCTCGCTCGTCACGTACATCACACGCTTCTGGCCCGCGCGGCACGCATTCGTCGTCAAGGCCGACTGCGGCGTGCTCGTCCGGCCGGCGCCCCTGCTCAAGGCGGCCCGTGACGCGGCGCGCGCGGCTGGCAGTGGCGCGCGCTTGCTAGCAGCGAAATGCATGGAGCCCGTGCGTCGTGGCTCCGACGTGGTGCTCGCGGACAGCGCGTGCTATGCGGCGCTGGGCGCGCAGGCGTACATGCCCGGCAAAGAGGCCCGCGGCACGAGCAGGGGCAAGACAAAGCGCGTCGCCGCGTCGCCGAAGCGCGACTCGTGGGCTGTTTCGCTGCTCAGTTCGTCAGCGCCCCCGGCAGTCGAGGAGGTGATTGCGGCGGCGGCGGCGAACGGCACAGGCCGGAAGGCTCGATTCGCCGGCGTCGACCCCTCGGCGTACATGCTCGGCTCCGAACTCGTTCGCGTGCTCGCGGAGGCCGTCGCCCCGCGGCACGTCGGCACCTCCGAGGTGGCTTCGACGCCCCTCCCAGAGGTTCTCGCGCGCAGCGAGGCAGCGCTCCTCGCGCATGTGCTGCCCGATGCCGTGAGTCCGCGCGCTATGTTGCGCGGATGCGCGGGACCGCGCTGCATGCCCGAGCAGACGCAGTGGTGCTCCGCCAGCGACGGCTCCGCGGACAGCCTGGCATTCGTGAGCGAGCTGGGTGCGCATGCCCTCGATGGGGTGGCGCGTGCCGTGCGCTCGCTGGGCAAACTGTGCTTTCAAGAGTGCTACGCGGCGGCCAATGAGCTCGCGCGCGGCGCGCAGGCGGTGCGCGCGCTGCTCGCAAGCCGGACGCCCATTCTTCCAGGCACAGCGTCCGCTATCATGCCGGCCGCAGGCGGACCCAATGAGGCTGATGATGGCGGTGCGCTCTCGGTGGCAGCGGCCGTGGCCGCCGCGTGTGGACCCATTCGTGCTCCAGGTGAGGGTGTGTCAGAGCTGGCGCTGAATGCGGCGAGCGCTTCCGCGGAAGGGAGTGGACGCGACATCCCCGCGCTGCTCATTTCGCTCGACGGCGAACGCTCATCTGGCGCGGAGGCACGCCTGCTCGCACGCCACGGAAAAGTGTTGCGTGTACCGGCTTTGGACGCGCGCGATGCTGCGGCGGCGGAGCTGGACGCCGCGGCTGCAGGTGCCTCGGCGCTCGTGTCGCTCGGTGTGAACAGCGCTGGCGAAGTTGGTTGCACCGTGAGCCACCTGCGCGCGGCAGCAATGGTCGTGGCTCTTGATCTTCCTGTCGCCCTGGTCGCGGAAGATGATGCGAGCTTTGAGCTCATCGATGGGAGCTTTGGAGGTGCCGTCGTACCCGATCTCGCCGAGCTGCCGGCAGATTTTGCCGTGCTGCAGCTTCTCGTCCACGCCTCGTGCGCGGAGCTAGTCGCTCTCCACTCCGCGTGGCTCGAAGCCGGCAGGCCGAATGCCATGGAGCACGCGCGCGACTCCCACCACAGCACGGGTGCCTACCTGCTTTCGCAGCGAGGCGCACGAGACATTGTGTCAAGGTTCACGCGTGGCGGCGAGGAAACCGTGCGCGCACTGATGGAGTGGGGGCGGGAGGGGGGCGTTAGCGCCCACGAGAGCGGGCTCAGTGTATCGGGCGACGCCCGCGCGTTGGCGCGGCTCTCCCGCACTGTTGTCGAGCTTCCGTATGACCTGGCGCTCGGGAGGTGCGCCTCGTGCGGCGGCTGCGCGACCGCCGATCGCTGTGTTGTATACTCGGCCGAGCACCATACCGGGGGCGTGTATGTGGCAACACCGCCTCGTATGGTAGACACGCTCGCTGTTGGCGACAGCGGCTCAATCCATGCCAAGAATAAGGCGTATCATCTCGCGAGCAGGGATTTCGTGCTCGCGTGGGCGAGCGCCGCTATGCAGTGTGATGCACTCGAAGCTGCCGCGGGGACGACCTAGAGACGGCGGCGCGACCACCATGCGCCAATGCCACATTAATACAACAAGGTACTCTACACTTTTGCCCCGGCGTGCTGCGCCTCGGCAATGTGCGCCGTGGTTGCTGCCGCCGAGAGTCGCGTGGCCACGCTGAGCAGCCTTGGCAGCAGAGCGGTGAGCTGCCTGCCACGTTTGACGCCATTCTCATTTTCTGCTAGGACCACGGAGGCGGCAGCCTCCACGGCCGCAACTGCCTTCTCAAGCTCCTCTGTCGCGCCGAGCGATGTGGTGACGGTCGTCGTGCACATCCGCGCAGGGCCCGACGGAGGGGCCTTCGAAGCGCGTCCAGGCACGGGCGGCAGCTGATCTTGTGCCATCTTTGCACGCTTTTGGCGTTTCCCCTGGCGTTCCCTCGAACCCTCAGGGGCGAGAGCGGCTGCAAGCATCGCTGAGCCGCGCTTGGCCCCAGGCGCGCGCGCGACCACCCGCTTGGATGCCGCAGGTGCCTGGGCTTGCTGCGGCGTCGGCGCTTCCATGTCCTCATCTAAACGCGCAAGGGCCTCGGCCTTGGTGCCTTCTGCGGCGGGTCTGGAGCTCCGAGGTGCTAGATCCACGCTGCAGCACGCGCCTTCATTGGCTTCCCGTTGCGGCTCCTCGTTCTCGGCGTCCAGCGGCGCACCCAAGTCAGCCATTGCAGCGAGCGTCGGCTCCATGCACATGGACGAGGGGCCGACGCTCGAGGGGGCACACGCACTGGAGTCTCTTGTGGGGTTGTCGTTGGGAGCGCGTGCCGAGTCAAGAATAGAGCGAGGAACGGAGACAGCGACAGGAGCTTCCGCGGGAGCTGTTTCGTCGGGGTTCGCGCCCGCTGGCACCAATGCTACGGCCGCTGCCACCTCGGGCACTGCCGCTGCGGGCGCTGCCATGTCGGGCACCACCACCGCGGGGGTGGCAACCACAGGTGGCAACACCTGGGCAGCCACCTCAGCAGCGGTTTCGGGCGCCTTAGCGGCACCGCCCGCGTGCGCGACTGCCTGCGGCACTGCAGCGGAGCCCGAACCCGCCCCAGCCTGCGATGGCGTGCTATTCGGCACCTGCTGCGTTGCAAAGACGTCGCTACTCGAGATGATGGGGGCCTGTGCGCACGTATTCTTCTCTGCACTTGAGCCAATGCGGGGAGTGCCGTCCTCCTGGGCCGTGCCAGCGCCGGCAATTGGCCTCGTGGGAGCGATCGTCGCATTTCTGGCCGTTGGCTCGTGCCCATCCAGGTCCACCGCGGCGTCCCAACGGCCGGCGGCTCTGTCGGCGCCGTCATCGCCGGCGCACGCGTCTGCATCAGCACGGGCGTCGATAACCCCCGCAACCGCCTCCTCTTCGTGCGCGCCGTCCTTGTGGCTCCCGTTCAGCTCTGGCAATGGAGTCGCGTCTGTCGCGTCGGTCCCAGGCTCGGTGCTGCCCATCGTGTCGGCATCAAGAAAACCAACTCGCTCGCCAGCGCCGCCGGTGAATGCCAAACGCCGGGGCTTCGAAGGCACCGGTGTTCGGTGAGGGTTGGCGTCGGCGCGCTCCGGCGCTGGCGCCATCCACGGCGACCTGGGGCCCCCATCTACCGTGGTGCGCCCGAGTCCCAAAGGGCGCGCCGGGCTCACAGGCGCCCCAATGCCGCCAACGAGAGAACGCAGCTCCTTGGACAAGCCTTGAGCCCGATCCAGCGCCAACTTGCAGAACGCACGCACGGGCTGGGGTGCAATCTCCTGTACGGCATGCGCCCGCAGCAGAGGCGCCACCTGGGCAACAAACTCGCACATCCCTTCCGACGTCTGCTGATGCAGTTGCGAGACGCTTTCGAACAACGCAATGACGGCCTGCTCGAGTGCGGCCACGATCTTGGCTTGCAGGTTGCACGAGAGGTTGATCCAATGTGTCAACCCACGCGCCACCTCACCAGCCACCAAGTTGAGCGAACGCTCGGTGCGGCAGTTGCGAACCAGGTATTTGCTGGCGACGAGCAGAGAGGGCACGGCCATTGGCACGGACCTCGAATCGGCTGCAAGGAGCGGCGCCGCAGAAGCGTCGAGCAGCTCCGATACGACGCGAGCGATGTGAAAGCGCGAGCTGTGTGCGACATTGTGCTGTGGCGGGTTCGCGTCCACGCCTTTGCCATCCCTCCGGGAATGGCCTCGTGGGCCGCGCAGCGGGCTCTGGTTCAGCGGCGTCGTGGGGCCGTCGTCGAGATCGGGCGTGGTGGCCAGGCGCGCAACAGCATCGGCGAGCGCATTGAGGACGCCATCCCCTCTCCATGCCAACGCCAGCGTCTCAATGTTTCCGTCGATGCCCTCGCAAGCGAGCGTAGCCTCGGCAGAGACACGCGAAAGCCGCTCACACAGCGCAGCACGCGCAGTGTGCAGCAACGGCGCAGGAATCACGCCAGTGGCGCGAACAGTGGCGACAGCCATCTCGAGCCAAGTTGCCATCAGACTCTCGCCTCTGTCGCCTGCCAAGGTCTCCGGCTTCTTTCTGTACACCGCGTGCTCAAACGGCCACGACAAGACGTCCACAAGGCCGGGGAAGAGCGTGGCGTGCGCCTCGTCATGACTGCCAAGGCGCGCAGCGGCGAGGTCGTCGGCCGTGCTCTCTAACTCGGCCCCAACGCGCTGGGCCAAGGCTATCCACGCCGGGATGCACACGCTGACATCCGCTGCTTCGGTGAGCCCGACACACAGCGCGCTCAGCTGGCGCTCGCGAAAGGTGCCTTCGCTGAAGCGTGCCCGTACCGAGGAGAACGCCTCAACGCACACGTCTTTGTGGTCGCTGTGACCCTGACGCACCCACCAGCGCGGACTCGGCGCCCGAACTTCGGCGCTCCAGAGGGCCATCAGTGTCTCCAGTATAGGCCGCGCCTCCTCGCAGTCGCCGTGCGTCGTGCGCGCCATTACATCTAGCGCACCGCGAGCGAGCGCTGGCTCGAGACCAAGTAGAAGCTCGCTCACGAGGTAGGGCCCACCGGCTGCTGCACCCGAGCGCGTTGCTGTGGCCAGGAGAGCGTCAACGGCGGGCAGTGTCATGTCCGCGTGTGTGCCACCCGCGCCGATGAGAGCCTTGCCCACGCACTTGCAAAGGAGCTGCCAGCACTGCGCTGCGGCGACCTGAAGAGAATCAGCGTCCGCTCTGGGTGCGGCGAGGCAGTGCTGGAAGGCGGCATCCAGCACGCGAGCAAGCGTTTCCACGCGCTCCAGCATGTGTTGTTCCCAGTCTTGCTCGGCACCTTCGTGCAGCTCGCCTGGATGCTGCGTGCTGTCGTGGCGCGCTGGGCTCCGATCCATAGAGGCGACCGTGCCTTCACTGGTGGTGGGAAAACTATTTGGCTCCGTATTCGGCTCGGTATCGAAAAGGTACACGGCCGGCCCGACTGAAGCGGCGGGGTCACCGCCGCGCGTCCGACCACCATCGATATGTTTGAGCAACGCCAGCAAGCATGCCAAGCCGCGTGAGGCGCCAGCGAGAGCGTCGGCGGTGTAAGGGCGGGGCGGCGCTTTCCACACGCTGACTTTGAGGACCTTGTCCACGACGCAACCCCAGGCCACGCGCGCGTTGTCGCCGGGGGCGAGCAGCTCACGAGGCGCCACCGAGCGCACCAGCTCCTCCCACGTGCTCATCGCAGTCTGCGCAACGGCACCATCAGATTCAATGCCATTGATTGCCCGCGGGAGCGGTTGCGCGCCCAGCTTGAGGTGCTTGAAATGCCGCACGCAGCCCGAGCGGGCGAGCGCTCGGACGAATTCGCGCCATGCGCGCTGCCCCTCAACGCGCTCTGCTGCGCGCTTGCTCATGAGCACGCCGAGCATCGGCTTGAGCAGTGGATTGAGCAGATCTGGGTTTCGAAGAGTGGACGCGTCGAGCATGCTCACATACATGCGCCACAGGCGCATTGCACGTGCCACCTCGCCTTGCGCGACCAAGTTCTGCACAGTGGATATCAGCTGCTGCCGGCCTTCTGCCGACTTGACCTGCCGAATCACGCCATTGCTGCTACCTGTTCCGTTGCTTCCGGCCGACCCGCCACCAATGGTGACCTCGTCCCTGTGGGAAGTCAGGGCACCCACGCTGGCAGCCGCACAGACTGCAGCGGCGAAGGCATCGGCGAGCTGCGGCGGGGCGTCGCTGCCTGCGATGCGAACAGCCTGCTCGGCCCACGCCTCCGCTTGCCTTCCAACGGCGGCGGGAATGAGCGCGGCGAAGCACACTAGCGCCCGCGCAGCCTCACGGCTGGTCTGTGCGTGCGCCTCGGCGCCGAAGTCGCCTGCGTGGATCACCCACGACGCCGCGGCCCCTACCATGAGGTCGGCGGTCCTTTCGGGGAGCTCGGCGGCCGCGTCGCACAGGCACACGCACGCGCCGCCCTCCAAGTGGAAGAGGTTCTGGGCCTGCAGGCCCGCGAGCGCGAGCGCGGCGGCGTGCGAGTTCTCACCCTTTTCCCCAGCGAGGCTCGCCGCCTCGGCGAGGGCGCCAATGGCGTCCGCGCATCGCTCTGCAGCACCGTGGCCGGCGAGCTCGTCCGGCGCCGCGCACAGCGCGCTGAGGCGCTTCGCGGCCTCCTCAGCGTCGGCGCCGCTCGCTGCGCGCGCGCGCACCGCGAGACGGCGAGGATGGGCACGGACGTGACGACGAGCAGCTCGACTCCGCGCACCGCAGCGCGGGCGCGGGCGCGCGCCGAGCGCAGCGCCAGACGAGGGTCGATGGGGGGGGGGGGGGGGGGGGGGGGGGGGGGGGCAGAGGCGTTGAGAGACACTTGAGGCTCGGGCGTCCGGAGCGAGCGATGAGCTCGACGGGCGGATGGCCGCGCTCCGGAGCACAGGCGGCGGGGGTGGGGTGGGTGGGTGGGTGGGTGGGTGGGGGCGGCGCCGCGTCTCGCGTGCGCTGTGGGCCGCCTTCGCGCCTTTTCCCTCCGTCTCTGCGTTTTCGCGCGGGGCGCGCGGCGGGGTCGCCCTCGGGCACATCATCCCAACCAGCGCATGAAAGATCACCCCAAAGCGGGGCGGGGGTGGGACGCGCGAGTGCGGGGATCCGAGGCTGTTAGGGTCGGATCAATAAAGGGTTTCTGAATCGAGGGTCCACGCTGGGCAGCTGCCGTTTAGGGCTGCGTTCCCCGTTCCCCTCTGGGCACCGCGCGGCGTGCCGCCGCCGTTCTCGGCGACGCGCGGGCGGGCGAGGGCGAGGGCGCGCCGGGGCTGGAGGGGGAGGGGGAGGGGGGGGGCGCTCAGAGCACGCCGTGTGGCACACGAACCACACAATTGCAATGCGCATTGCCGCATTGGAACGGTTTGGATGCAATTTGACGTGGGGCGTTCTTTGACCGGGCCCTTGCGGCGTGATGCGTGGGTGGATAGCCGTCGATTGATGATTTACAAGTAGAATTACAGTCACTTTTTGCGGAACATTTTGATTTCAACTCAGATGTTTGTTTTTGGCGTCGGGGTCGGTCACCGGTAGGCGCGCGCGACGGCGGCGGCGGCGGCGGCGTGCGCGGCGGGTCGCGCGCCCGAGCGCCGCGGCGGCGAGCATGAATCTTCCGCCGCGCGCGGCGCCCGCCAGGGCGCGAAGTGCCGCGCCGCGGTCCGCGGCGGCAAGCGCGGCATCGGCGATCTCGCCGAGCAGCACCGAGCTCATCTCCACCTTGAAGAGGGACGCCCAGGCGTCCTCGTCGGGAACAGAGGCCGCGAAGGCGATCCTCGCGTCAGCGTCGCCCTTGCGCGCGCGCCAACCGCGCTCGAACTCGTCCTTGGTTGCCGGGGCGCCCTCCTCCACCTGGCCCAGCGCCTCCTGCGCCTTGATCGCTATCGCGCCGGCGACCGCGGCGGTGGCGTCCTCGCCCTTGTCCACGCCGAAGGTCCAGGCCGGGGCGTTCTCCTCCGCCTTGACCTTGCCTGAGAATCCCCTCAGCGCATCCACCTCCTTGGTGTCCATCGGCGTCAGGTGCGCCGTGGCGACCATGTTCTTGAAGCTGTCATAGTCGGCGAGCTGGCCCACCGCGCGCTTCTTCGCGTCGTCCTGCTGCGCGCGCAGCTTGTCCTCCGCGAGGAGGTTGGCGAGGCCCGAGCGCTCGAACGGCTTCACGTCTCCCATACCCCCTCCGCCCGCCCCCGTTCCCCGGCGCCGAGCGCCCGCGCGCGCGCCCGGGCGCGCGCGGTGTGCCGTCGCCCGCGCGCGCCCTCGCGCGGATAAAATGCGGCGCTCCCGCCACGCGGCCGCGCCGCGCCCTCGCGCGACGCGAATGCTCCCCATCAATCCCCATCTGGAATCCCTTCATCTATTTGGAATATTGAAGGAATCCAATGGAATCCATGTGTCGCCGCGCGTGACGGAGGGGGCGCTCGCCGTGGGCAATTGGGTGGCCGCGCGGGGTTCCGGAGATGGATTCGCTTGGATTCCTGAATTGAGCGCGGGTGAGCGCCGTGGAATCGGTTTGAAGGGCGGAGCGGAACCGCCCGGTTTCGCCCCGGGTTCCGCGCGCGCTGCGGCGGCAGCTGCGCGAGCAGATCCGCGTCGACGTCGGGGACAGGGGGAGGGGCTACGAGAGCGGCGAGGGGTTCGGCGATGGTTACGGCGATGAGCTCCTGAGACGGTATGGATATGGCACGGGGCGGGGGCGCGACTCTCGCCCGTCGTCGCGACCGCCGTCGCGCGCGCAGTCGTTGCGCGGCTCGCCGGCGCGCGACGCGGGGAGCCGGCAGCTGCGCTCGCACTCGCAGCGCAGCTCTCCGGTGCGCAGCAACTACGGCCGCGACTACGAGGCGTACGAGCGTTCCTCCGCCCGCGAGAGGCCACGGAGCGGCAGCAGTACGTCGCTCTATGGCAGGGGAGGCACCGCATCCGCTTCGACTTCGCTGCGGGGGTCGCCTGCTGGCTCGCTGTCCGGGCGGCCTTCCCGGGCCGCTGCGCTGCGGTCGCCTGGACGGCGGCGAAACTCGCCCCCTCCACCGCCGCGACGATTCAACGCGAGCCGCGAGCTGTTCGCTGAGAGCGGCGTGGGGCGAGCTGGTAGAAGCGCCCGTGGTCCCACACCCAGCTCCAGTCGGCCGGCGTCTTCTCGACAAGGTCGCTCGAAACTTCCGGGGTATATGCAGCCGCGCGGACAAAGCCGCTCAGTGAGCCGAGCGGGGACAAGGGCGACGAGTCGCGCCGGCAGCCAGGCGGCCAGCCGCGCCAATAGCAGGCCCACCAGTCGACCGACGAGCCGCGCTGGGAGCAGAGCGCCGAGCCGCTCCACGAGCCGCGTTGGGAGTCGTTCAAATAGCCGCGCGCACAGCCCCGAGCCGGCATTCCGCTCGCTGTACGACACGCCCGCCCACCGCAACCGCTCGATAAGCCCCTCGCACCGAGGGGACAGGCGCCGGGGCTACAGCGCCAGCCGCGAGCGCCCACCACTGCGAGAGAGCAGCAGCTTCACACTCGGGACGCTACGTGACGTGCGCGCGACGCTCGAGGCAGGCAGGTCCACGCGGGCCAAGGGATCGGCGCGCAGGCCCAGCGCAAGCGCACGCGGCCTCAGCGGCGGTGCAGCTTCGCACCCGAAGAAGCGCGGCCAGAGCGCGCGTGGCCCAGTGCCGAGCTACATGCGGCCCCTCGAGAGGGGTGCCCCCTCGCGTCGGAGCAGTCGAGCTCTGGCCTCAGAGCGCTCGGCGCCGTTGTTGCCCAGCTGGAGTGCTGCCCATACCAGGAGGAGCAGGAGTGTGCTCGACCGAACGCCCTCTCCACCGCGGAGGCCCCCGCTCTCCGAGCGCGGGCGCCAAACAGCGAGCATTTACGCCCAACCTGTCCTCGCTTCTCGCAGAGGGAAAGCGGCGAGCTCGTCGCGCACGCGGGCTGCCGCAGCGCCGGAGCTCAGACCTCGGGCTGCATCCGCAAGGGGGGGACCGAGGCGCAGCTTCGACGAGCGCGAGGAAGGGCGCGTGGGCAGGCGCCGCGCGAGCGAGCATGAGTCGCAACTGGGCTCGTTCGTTGACTCGCTGTTGAGCGGTGGAGGTGCGCACCCCTACGCTGGCGACGACTTTGGCCAGACGCGCGGCCGCGAGGGTGATCGCGGGCGCTCCACCGGGCGAGCGAGCGTGCGCCTGCCAAGCAATTCCGCTCGGGCGCCGCTGTCATTTGGAGGTGCTGCATTCGCCGGTGCAAGGGCGCCTGTGTCTGCTGCGGCCATTGCAGCGGCAGCACAATCGTCACGAGCACGCAGGTATGACGCCGGGTACAGCAACGGGTATCCTGCGGCCCCGCAAACTTTCGAGCATGTCTCCGGCGAGCCGCAACCGCCGACGTACTTCGACCACTCGACGTACGGTGCCCCCTCTTCATCACCATCCTCGCACCGCGGTGTGGTTCCGCCCTCGGCGTATGAGCGGCACGGGCATCAGCCAAACTATCATACCCCGCCGTACCAACCGCCTGCGAGTGGTGGGAGCTACAGCGCGAGGAGTGACTCGTACGCCATGCCCCACGACGTCACGCGCAGCGCAATTCATCGTGGCCGTGCATGGTATGCACCGCCTCCAGGCTACGCGTCGGCGCCAGCATCGCCTACCTACAATCCATCCTCACATGGGTACCATCATGCGCCGTCTCCTGCGCGTTCTGTTGGCTCGACTCATTCCGCGGGCCACGTGGACGTTCTGAGCTCAGCTAGGGAACACGCGGCGGCGTACGCACGCGCGTCGGTATACGCTCCCAGACATTCGCCATCCAAGGTTGCTGCTGTGCAGCCACCGCCACCACAGGGTACGTATCGGACAGGGGTTGTCTCAGCGGCTCCACTGGCGAGCATGCCCAGCTACTATGGATCGCATGGTGCACCGACCAGCTCGCCCGTGGTCCAGCCACCGTCTTCGCTGTATGCAGTGCACAGTGCGCCGGACGTGGGCATGACCCCTGGGCCCTCGGCAGCTCAGCGATACCTGGAGCAGTACCGCGCGATGTATGGCAGTGGTGCTGGCGCGACCCTACATGCGACTGCAGCAGCATCTCCACCCCCTCCTCCGCAAGGGTATACTGCTAGCGCGGGCAAAGGTGCCGTTGCACAGCAGCGATACAGCAGCACTGCCGCTGGGGCGGCCTTAATCTTCACATAGCTAGAACCCCACTGCGAATCTGCGATCGATAATAAGCAAACGTGTTGGACTCGCTATTTACGCCCCAGCAGCGGCGTCCGCGGCCTCGCCGTCGCTTTCGCTGTCGCTGTCGACGAGGCCGAAGGCTGCGGCCATCTGCATGGCGAGCCGCGCGGCAACGTCCCTCCTTTCGCCGTCGCCCAGGGTGGCAGCGTTGTCGCGCGCCGCCGCCAGTTGGCCCATTAGCTGCTCGAATCTCTCCACGCCGTCCTCGTCCGCACCGCCAATGACACCCTCGCCGCGAGGCCCTTCGCCCTCGAGCAGGGCCCCCTCCAGCGCGGCCATCGCCTGCCGTGTGCGTTCCGCAGGCTCGATGTCAGCGCCCTGGTCCCGCGCACCCGTTGTCACTGAGGCACCCGAGGCGATGTCTGTACCACCGCCTGGTCGGCGCTGCGCATCAACAGGGGCGCCCTTGGGCTTGCGGATCATCGTGCTCCACGCAGTCACGGCAAGCGCGTCCCGCACGCGCCGCAATCCCTCTCCACACGCCTCCCACAGCGCCGCGTCCCTGCTCGGGTCGTCCGACACGAACACGTGCTCGAAGCCGTTCTCGTAGCACCACTCGGCGAGAGGAGCGTCCGTCTCTTGCCCCTCAAGCGCACCGACGCCCACCACGAGCTGCGTGTCAGCGGCCTGCGTGGCTGCGGCCCCGTGAGCAGCGCGTATGTACGGTCCGATCGTCGCAGAGAGCGCAGCCGTCCCGCTGCCGGCGCCTCCCGCCGCATCGTAGAGAAGGACGAGCGCCTCAGCGGCCTCGTGCGCGCGGCGCGCTTCATCTCCGAGAACCCCAGCCTCGCCTGAGCTATCGATGACGACTGTGTGCACGTCAACGGCTGCAGTGTAATACTTGGTGTCGACCACCACCGCGGCGGCGACGTGCCGTTCATCGGACGTTGGGGCCTTGTCAGAGGCTGCTGCGGGCAGCGCGACGTCGGCGTCGAACGCCGCCCGCAGCACGGCGGCTGCCCGCGCGCCGCTGGCGTCGGCGAAGACGCCACATACTGCGGCCGCCGCCGCGGGCATGCTGAAAGAGCGCGATGCGCGCGGCGGTTGCGCGTCACGCTGTGGCGCGGGACGGGACGGCGCCCGGCGCGCGCAGTGGCGCACGGCGCACCGGCTCGCCTGATCGCCCAGATTTTTGGGCGCAGGAACTGGAGACCGCCAGGGTGTCGCCGACTGCAGGCCCGGGCCGGCGCCACAGTGCGCCGCGCCGCGCGGCGCCCGCGGCCGGGGGCAGCCCGCCCGCAGCCATGGTCGGTACTGTCGCAGAGGTAACCTCGCTGACCATCTACCCGGTCAAGTCGTGCGGGGGCGTGGACGTGTCGCCGCTTGCGGAGCGCTGGCCAGTCGACACCGAGGGGCTGCGCCACGATCGCGAATGGGTCGTCGTCGACGCAGACACGGGGCGCTTCGCTTCGCAGCGCGCGACGCCGCGCATGGCGACAGTCCGCTGCTCGCTTGATTTGACGGTCGGCGAGCTCGTGCTGTCATCTGCGGCGTGCGGCGGCGCGTTGCGCGTGCCGCTCGCGGCGCCGGCTCAGACCGCGCTCTCGCCGCGGGACGTGCGCGTGTGGGAGTTCAAAGGACAGGCGCACGATGAAGGCGATCCTGCTGCGGAATGGATGACGCGCGCGCTTGCACAGGATGATGGCGATGGCGGAGGGGGCAGGGCTTTTCGCCTCGTGCGCTTCGACGCGCGTCTCAGCTCTCGTCCACTGGACGCGGACTTCGTCGGCCCGGATTTTGAAGGCGGCACTCGCTTCTCAGACGGCTACCCCATGCTCATAGCGTCGCACGAGAGCCTCGGCGCGCTCAACGAGGCCCTCACCGCGAAGGGAGAGACTGCCGTGCCGCTCGAGCGCTTCCGCGCGAACATCGTCGTGCGAGGCGCCGCCGGTAAAGCGCTCGCGCCGTATGAGGAGGACACGTGGCTCAAATTCCGTTGCGGCGGCATCGACCTCGCGATGGTGAAGCCGTGTGCGCGGTGCACCATGCCGTCTGTGGACCAACAAACTGGCCACAAGCCGAGCCCGAGTGAGCCTCTTCGCACTTTGACAGACACCCGCAAGGGATCCGATCTGGGCTACACCCGCAAGAAGATGAGCGGGGGCGCGTACTTTGGTGCCAACGTTGTGGCCTTGCCTGGTGTGACCTCGGCGTCACTGGGGGTCGGCGACGCCATCCAGGTGATTGAAGCAGGGGCCTGGGAGTGACATGTATGTACATACAGTACAGTGTAGCATATTGAGAGTAAGGCTTCTACACCGCCAATTGCTTTACACATTGCTGTACTACTTTTCGTCCTAAAGCACGGGTCTGGCGCCGGGCTCGAGCGCCGGCGACACGAGGGGCGGCTCGCAGAAGTAGCTCGGGTAGAGCTCCTGGCTGATCCACTCGTACAGCATGAGGTCGTACATGTTGTCGGCCTCGAGCACAGCGCGCAGCTCCGGGACCTTCAATATCTGCAGCTCAAGGACGCTCTCGTGGTGTCCAGGCGGTAGCATGAAGTCTGGGTGCATGGACGCGCCGGCATTGCCGCCCAGCAGTGCGAACGCCCGCTTGGCGTCGCACCCGAGGCGCTCGAGTGGAACGATTGCGTTGAAGGATGCCGCGGCCTGTCGCGCTAGCACAAAGTCTTCGTACGTCACCCTCCGATGGAAGTTGATCCCACATCCAGCTATACCGTAGTTGTTGAGGAGGAGCGGATTGCCTCTCGCTTTCGACAAGTAGCCCATCGGGCAGGAGCAATTCTGCGAGAGCAGCCGCACGAGATAGTTGTCAATGTAGCAATTCGCGTCAATCCTTCCACCCCCCTTGGTTTTTGCGTGCTGGCCAGCAGCAGTGAGGTCTTTGTCTCGCATGCGACTGCATGCCTTGCTCTTGCTCCAGGTGTTGTCCATCCACGAGCGCAGATCTCGCACGGCCGCCTCGAGCTGCTCGTCGCTGACGCGCTCTGGCGGTCTCGGGCTAATCTTGCCACCCCGTAGGTACTCCCGTATGCCGCCCTTGCCCGTGCAAGGGCGACCCTTGGGGCACGGCCCGCCCAGCGGGGGCGGTTCGTCCGCGAAGAGCTGCCACAAGCTGTTCAGGCCGTCGAAGACGCTGCTCCAAGACATCTCGCTTTGCCAGCGATGCAGTGGGTGTCGCACGATCGTCACGAAGCTCGACCGGCGCGCCACCGCCTCGTCATGCATGCACATTACGGGGGCCGCGAGGTACTCCTCGACCATCGTGAGGGCTGAAGTGTTCGCGAGCAGCGACTGCGACCGGTTACAGTATGCCTGCCGCTTCAATGGTAGCTCCTCCCGGTCTGTGCGAAAGCCATAATCGTGGCCTCTCGTTGGCACGCCAATGCACCCCTTCACGAGGTCCCCGCCTGCCTTGCGCTCATGCATCCAATATATGAGTGGCCGCTCGGCCAAGCGATGATTCCCATCGGCAGCATCGGCGGCGCGCACCGCCGCTGCGCCGGTGGCCTTGTCACGCGCAGCGCTCGGCCATCCGCTCACCTCTGCCGACAGCAGCGCACCTCTGCGGCGCGTAGAGCACTCGTAGCGCCGAGGCTCGCGCGACACCCCGAGCAAGGCCTCTTCATCGCGACCCCACGAATCGCCTCCGTCCTCCGCTCTCGCGGCCAGGTAGTTGCGTCGAGCATGCATGGAGGTGAGGGCGCTTAGCATTGCGGAGCAGTCACCCTCCTCTGGCCACCAGGCGCTTGGTGCATCACTCGCCGCGCTCCTTGTGACGTCATCTGCAGAGCCTGCCTCCACGTCTACGATTTCTCTCGCGAGACCCTGCGGCCGCAGTGACATGCCAGACTCTTGGGAAGACAGCTTGTCCTCGAGGCGCCCCTCAAGCTCCCGCAGGACCCCACGCGTAGCGTGCGCGCCGTCTAGAGCCATAACCGGCGGAGACATCAGCACGAGCGCTGCAACCACCGCGAGCAGCGCCTCCACGCGGAAGCGGCGCCGGGGTGCGGCGGCGGCCGAGCTGGGCGGCGCGGAAGCGCGGCGTCCGGCCGCGCCCATCTCACGTGCACGTCCTGCACACCCCATCATCCGCGTAAGCGCGGCGCGAGCGCGCTGCATCTGGGAGGCCCTCTATCCTCCCACCCCGCCGCCTCCAGCCTTCCCATACATCCTCGTTACCAGCTAAGCTTCGCCGAGAGGCATGGACATGGACGCCGCCGATGCGATGCCGGCCGCCGAGGCGCCAGAGGAGGCCCCGCACGGGCGCAGCGACTCGGCAGCGGGCTCGCGCGGTGGCAAGAAGTGGAAGGCCAAATTCGCACGCGGGCTCGAGGTGAGGGACTCGCCGGTGCCCTGGCGCGCGCGTCTTAGCGGGAGTGGAGGGAAGCCGTGCCGGTTCTCCTCCCCCACTGCCACCCGCTCCTCCGCCCACACGCGCGCACCCTCCCATCTCCCCTTTGGCGCGCGTGCGCCACCCCGCCCCCATCTGACGAGCGAGTTCGCATGGGCGCGCACGCGCACTTCGCACACAGGCCGTCAAGGGCGTGGCGAGCCAAGTTCGGTCTTTCGTCGAGGAGCGGGAGATGCTGCGCGCGTCGTCGGGCGAGCAGCTGCGCGATCTGCGCAAGCAAGTCGACGGAGCTGACGGCGCAAAGGGCGCGCGGGGTAGCGGCGGCTCGGCGGGCCGCTATGCCGACCTCCCCCCAGCGGTAGCTTCGCTCGCGCGCGAGCGCGACGAGCTGCGGGCAGAGGTGGCGCGCCTGGAGGACGAGCTGGCGGTTGCGTCGGCCAGCGCCTCGCGCGCCGACGCGCAACAGCGACTCATCGTCGAAGGCGCGGAGAGCGCCGCGGCCGATGTGGAGGCTCTCAAGCGTTCGACAGAGGCGGACCTCGACTCCTTGCGCGAAGAGCTCAAGGAGGCGCGCTCTGACGCCGAGGCTGCCGGGGAACGGTTGAAGGCCTCGAACAGCGCCGCAGGCACCCTCAGGGCCGAAGCGGAGGACGTGAGGGTGCGTCTAGAGGGGGCCCAGGTCGAGACTGACGGTCTCAGGGCGAGACTGGACGGCCTCAAGTCAGAGCTGGAGGCGTCGAAACGGGAGGCGGACGAGCTGCGGAGCGAGACTGAAGCCAAACGCACCGAGGCGACGGGCCTGCGAGCCGAGCTGGAAGCGGCGCGCTCCGAGGGCGGCGCGAACGCCGAAGCTGCGCAGCGTGACCTCGACAGCCTCAGAGCGCAGCTGCAAACGTTGACGGGGGAAGCCGAGGGCCTCAGCGCCAAGCTTGCCGCCTCCAAAAGTGAGGCGGACGGTCTGAGAGCCGAGGTTGAGCAGCTCAGGGCACAGCTGGCGTCCTCGAACTCACAGTCGGACTTCCTCAAAGAAGAGGCCCATGGTCTCCGATCGGAGCTGCAAGCCGCGAAGGAGGAGGTCAAAGGTCTCGGCATGGAACTGCAAGCCTCGAAGGATGCCGAGGACGGCCTGAGGTCGGAGGTCGCGTCAGCGCGTGAGGAAGGTGCAGCGGCGGTGGCATCGACCGAGGCAGCGGCGCGCGAGGCGGCCGCTCAGGCCGAGGCCAAGCACGACGCGGCGCTTGCCGATGCCGCCGCGTCGGCTGCAGCGGCGGCGGCGGCAGCGGCAGAGGCGCACGCAGCAGCGCTGCGCGTCTCGCGCGAGGAAACCCAGGCAGCCCTGGCCACGGCAGAGGAGCTGCGCGCCACGCTGTCATCCATCGAGGCGGATCACAAAGCGCAGATGGAGGCCAAGGTGACAGCCCTTCGAGAGGCCGCCGCGGTCGAGCTCGCTCGCGCGCTCGACGACGCAGAGGCGCGCGCGAAGGCGGAGCGAGAGACAATAATTGTGAAATACAAGGCCGAGGTCAAGCAGCGGAAGAAGCTCTACAACGAGCTTGCGGATCTCAAAGGCAACATCCGCGTTTACGCGCGCGTGCGCCCGCTGAATCAGCGCGAGGTCAAGCTGGGCTCGCCGCAGGTGACGTCCTTCCCTGCGGGCGACGACGGCAGCCCGGATGACACGCTGATCCTCCGCACGCCCGACCGAAGTGGCGGCTCGCGCGAGAAGGTGTTCGAGTTTGACCGCGTGTACGGGCCCGACAGCACCCAGGAAGACGTCTTCAAGGACACCGAACCGGTCGTCACAGCCGTCCTTGACGGATATAACGTCTGCGTGTTCGCGTACGGTCAGACAGGCAGCGGCAAAACGTATACAATGGAGGGCCCAGCCGAAGACCCCGGCGTCAACACGCGCGCGCTGCGGCAGCTCTTCAGGGTCGCCGAGGACAAAGGCGACGAGTGCGAGCTCACCGTGCATGCCAGCTGCATCGAGGTCTACTGCGAAAACATCCGTGACTTGCTCGCCAAGAAGCCCAGCGAGTCCAACCTCGAGGTTAAGATCGACGGCAAGAAGGGGACGTACGTGCCGAACCTGATTGAGGAGGAGGTCAAGTGCGTCGAGGATGTGCACAAGCTTGTGGCCCGCGCCAAGAGGGGGCGCTCGACGTACGCTACCAACATGAACGAGCATTCGAGCCGCTCCCACTCGATGCTGAGCGTGAGGGTCTCCACAAAGAGCCGCTGGACAGGCGCGTCCACACGTGGCGTGCTGCACTTGGTTGACTTGGCCGGTTCTGAGCGCGTGGGCAAGAGCGAGGCCACGGGCCAGCGGCTCAAGGAAGCACAGGCTATCAACAAGTCCCTCTCAGCGCTTGGCGACGTCATCGCCGCGCTGGCGACGTCCGAGAAGCACGTGCCCTTTCGCAACTCGAAGCTTACGTACTACCTGCAGAACGCTCTCGGAGGCAACTCCAAAGTGCTCATGTTTTGCCAGGCCTCACCAGCGGAGGACAACGCCAGCGAGACGAGCTGCTCGCTGCTCTTCGCCACGCGCGCTCGCGGCGTTGCACTCGGGAAGGCCACCGCGAACAAGAGCGGTGGCGGCGCCAAGAAGGGCGCGCCTGCTAAGTCGGCCAAGCACAAGACCGCGGCGCCCATCAGTGTCGCCGCGCTCGACAGCGCCAGCGTGGACGACTCCGCGGACGTCGAGGAAAAGGCCGACAAGCTCGCCGGCGAGGACGACATGTGAGCGGTCAGTCGGTCGGGCCCGACTGAGAGGGTCGCCGTTCGCCGAGCGGGTGTGCTCTTTGACAGCGGCGGGGAGAGCCACAAGCGGGCGCGCAGTTGGATGGCGACGCGGTGCGCAGGTCTTCGCATGCTCGTAGGTGGAACCGAGAGATGTTCCCGCGCGTGTACGCGCTGAACCGCCCCGCTGTATTACTCTTTCTGCGGTGCCCCTCAGGCGCTGCCTCCCGCGCCGCCGTCCATCTTCCAGCAGTCGCGGCGCGCGCGCACGCGGTGCTATTTGTCAGCGGCAGCATCTCACAGGAAGCAAACGCGTGGCGCACGCGTTTTGTCCACCAGCACAAATGCAGGCGCAGGCGCGAATACGGCGAGGCGAATGCGATCCCCTCGCACACGGCGCCCACTCCCACCTTTGCCCTCGCCTTGGCGAAAAGCTCCTGCTGCAGACGCATCGCCTCCTCCTCGGTCATCTCGCCAGCGCCCGCCTGCTTTCGCTTTCGCTTCGTCGCCAAGCGGTCCTCCACCGACTCACGCGTCGCCGCATCGAGCGCCTTCACCGGTTCGATGAGCGAGCTGAGCCCGAGCTCTTCCAGCGCCTCGAGCACGTGGGCAGGTGATATCTTGCCGGCGCCCTTGCCCTGGCACGCGCGCACATTCGCGCGCGCCCGCGCGCACGGCGAGGCGGGGTCAGCGTGGGCACTCGCACACACGCTCGGAACGCACGCCCAACAGACACATCCTCACGGTACCCCATCCCTACCGCTTTCCCCGCCGTAGCACGCGCACCTTCTTCTGCGCCTCGCAGAGCTCGTTGGCCTGTGCAGTGAGCAGCGCAACGAACTCGCCGCACACAGCGATGAGCGCATCCTTGGCGTCACCAGCGACACGCACGCCGCCGCCGAGGTTCTCCTTGAGGACCTTCTCCAGGGACGCTGCACGTATGCAGAGGCGCACACACGCGATAGAAAGAGTGAAGGAGGGAGGAAAGAGACGAGGGACGGCGAGCGCGAAGTAGAAGCGATGGGATGCAGAGCACAGCAGCGCAGAGCACAGCAATGCATCAGTACACGGCGGTGGCACAGCGCTTGACGCGTGCACCGGGCACCGGAAGTAGCTCCGTGGCGCGCCCCGCGCGCCCCCGCCTCCCCTTCTCGCCCATGCCCCATCGAGCTCTCGACCCTCATGACTCCCCGGGCCCTCATCCCACCCTACGCACCCTTTGGGATGTTGACGTCGTCTGCGAGCCTGCCGTACTCGCCGTCGGCCATCCTGCGCCTCGGGGGCACGAGCGTGTGAGCGAGCGCCCGCACGCGCGCGCGCGCGCGCGCCTGTGGCCGCTGCGCCTGCTGCTGCTGCTGCTGCGCGCGCGCTGGCAGCGCCTCTGGCGTCCGCAGCGAAACGGCCGAGGCCACCTCAGCGCCCCCCAACCGCCTCCTTGCCACTTTGGGTCAAGCTAACATACAGCGTACTGCAGTACTGTAGGTCAAAATCAAAAGAAATTCGACAGGTGCATTCCTTTTGACCTCTGGCGCTGCTGGGACGTGCCTCGCGCCGCGG
The DNA here is from genome assembly GCA_013416795.1 of Prasinococcaceae sp. CCMP 1430. Taxonomy (NCBI): domain Eukaryota; kingdom Viridiplantae; phylum Prasinodermophyta; class Palmophyllophyceae; order Prasinococcales; family Prasinococcaceae; species Prasinococcaceae sp. CCMP 1430. The sequence goes on from RQSC01000014.1 coordinate 553,828, forward strand.
CGCCCGCACGCGCGGGCAGCGCCCCTGCACCAGGTCGGGCAAGAGGCGGAGGGGGCGTCACTCCCGCGCGGCGCTGCGCCTTGGGCCTTTCAGCGACTGACCCCCCCCTGCGCCGAGGCGCGGGGGGGCGGTTGGTCCCGCTCCCGCCCCTCCGGCGTCGCGCGCGCACCATGATGACTCGGCGGGGCTCCGTCGCCAACGCGGCGACGCTCAAGCACCTCGTTGGCGCCGACGGTCTCGACGACGACGGCGATGATGAGGAAGGCCAGGGCGGGGTCGCGAGGTCGCAGCGGCGCCGCGGCTCGGTTGGCGGTGTTGCGGACTTCAGCGGCGGCGGTGGCCCCTCTTCGTGGCGTCGTCGGCGCGACTTCCAGTACGACGTAATCGCCAGCCTCGGCTGCGCCAACGCCAGGCTCATACCGTTAAAAAAGGAGGTGCTCGTGATGCACACAACGCATGAGAACCACCGCCTTGCCGAGGCAGCAGATTCGTTGCGGCGGGTGGTCGCAGGATTGCGTGCGCAGGGGTACTCGCGCCGCGACGTCACCATTCAGGAGTGGCGCAGGAGGCGCGACCAGCACACCAGGGCTCTACGCGCGGCGCCGTGCGTCGTCCTCAACGCGATCGATAAGGCGCCTGCGGACTACTACATGTGGCTGCGCGAGCTACGCGGGTTCGGCTGCCTGCTGATACAGGTTCCCGGTAACGCCGTGCGCACGAAGCGCGATGAGGCCGACGAGATCAGGGATGAGGCGCTCGCGCTGCGCGAGCTGGGCTTCGAGGTCGCTGGCCCGGCCATGGCCGCGCCTGGCACGCGTGCCTCGTCGGGAGGGCGCGCACGCTCGCTCAGCCTTTCAAGGAGCGCTTCTGCACTGCTCTCGTCCCCGTCGGCTCGGACGCGCGACGACGTCAACCAGGCCGCGGGGTGCGCGGACTACCATATCTCCTCCGCTGATGCACTGCCTGAGCCCGAGTCGCTGCCAGACAAACTGGTGGCCCCATACTCGACCAACTTGGCAGAGTGTGCACCAGTACGCGAGGACGGCGTTGTAGAGGTGTACATATATGTGTCTGCCACCGGCGCTCACGTGGCTGAACGCGCTGTGCTTCACTCAAAGGTGCTGCCACGTCTCGCTGAGCGATTCATGGAGCGTCACGTGCGGTTGGTAATTGTCGACCCAGTAGAGACGCACAAAGGCGCTACAGACGCTACAATTTTGCAGGCCGCATCCGACTGCTCCGCTAGCATCATGCTCACGCTGCTCGACACTGCATCGGCGCCAGAGGACTCAGGACTGAAGGCGCTGAAGTCGGACGCCTTCGAGCCCGTGCTTGGCGCCACGCAGGCCTCGCCAGATCTCGAGTGGATAGACGCACTGAGCGAAGGGCTATCGCGGCAGGAATATGAGCTCATGCAGGCCACAGGGGTTCATTCTGAGAAGCCGCAGACGCGCTTCCTGGATGGGTACCACCTAGGCGGCACGCATGTGCTGGCCTACCGACGCGATCCTGAGAGTATCGCGGGCGTGCCGATGGAACATCGAGCACACTTCGTTGGCGGCGACGAGGCCCGCTCGCGCCAACGCGCAGCCTCGCTACTGTCGACCCTCTACGCATGCCCCTTCGTTCAGATCAGGACGTACAAGTGCGTTTTCGGCGGCGTGCGCGCGCGCGGGCGCGGGGCACCCGTGCCCTACATGAGCGGGCTCGAGGACTTTGAGCGCATGGTCGAGCATGACCTCTACGTGCGCATCAAGCATGAGCTCTTCAGCAACAATCAGATTGACGCGCGCGTGCACTGGCATCGTCCCGAAGAAATCATACAGGTGAGGCGATGTGAGCTAACTCGCACGACGCCTGTGGCAAGTGTATGGCTGGCACGCTGACAGTATCTGCGCGCACACGCACGCTCGCTCTCTTTGCGCTCACGCGCACGCTCGCTCTCTTCGCGCTCACGTGCACGCTCGCTCTCTCGCGCACTCTCGCTCCGTCAGTGGCGCATGAGGGACTCGCTTCAAGTGTACATGGCGAGTGCCGAGGCAGAGAAGATGTTGCTTCGAGCAGTGAAGCTCGGCCGGCCGGCGGTGATTGCTATGGGCGCACGCGCTGGAAGTGGCTGCACACAGGCTCTGACGCGCGTAGTGCGCGAGACACGGCGATTATATGGCCGGGAGCTGGGCGTATGTGCGTGCTGGGGCGGTGGATTTGGAGGCTCGGGCGTGGGACTGTCGGCTGCCGCCGCATTGCGTTGCGTCATACGTCAGGTGATTGACGAATGTTCTCCACACCTCGACGACTTCCTGCTTGCGTCCGACGCAGACGGCCTCATGCGCAACCTGGTGGAAGTGCTCGCCGAGGGCTCCGCACGCGCGCGGAAGCGCATTGTGGTGGTGTTTGACGGAATCGATGCCCTCGATGGCTCCGACCGCCCTTGGCTTCCGAAAGAGGTCGACATGCCAGAGAACACGCAATTAATGTTCTCCTTCGCGGAACAAGTGAAGACCGCCGGCGCTGGTGGCTCGATGCTCGGCGCCGTGAGTTCTGCCGCAATACTCGCAGGGGGGATCAAGGCACTGCAAGGGAGCGCGTCCAACGCGGGCGAGAGCGCCGGGGGTGGGCGAAGCAGCGCCGGTGGCAGGTTCAAACTTGCGGTGGCGAAGACGGTGCTGAATTCGAAGCTGCAGGGCGCGCGCGATGCCAGGATGAACGACCCGCTGAGGGTGCCGCACCACAGTTTCGGGGGGCAGCAGGCGCAGGCGGCACTGCGGCGGCGCATCGCCCTGACGGACTTTCTCCCTCGCTGGATGCCTGGTCCTATGGCGCAGGTACTGCGATTACGTCCCATGGGCATCAAGGACCGCAAACTGTTGCTTCTCAAGCTCGCGCGCGGCTGCTACAAGGAGCCGAGCTCGACGCTTCTCGATGGTGTCCTGTCAAGGCCTGCCGGGGCCATGCCCCTCTTTGTGCAGCTCATGCACGCGCATCTCCTGCGCGAAAACTTGTACGACAGTAGCGCCCTTGCAGCGGCAGCGGCGGCCGTGGATGCGCGCGCGCGCGGCAGGTCGACCATGCAGTCAGCCGCCGCCCAGTTCCAGGCCAGAGTAGACGCGCTGCCGTCGACTCTCGACGGTCTGGTGGGAGCGCTGCTGGCGGGTCTCGAGCTCGAATTCGGCAGGCCCATCGTGTGCGGTCTCTTCACCGCCCTTCTATGCGCCGGTGGAGGTGGGCTCACGCATGGACAGCTCGTGCGCATGGCGACTTGCGCTGCCGAGGCCGACGCTGTGCTCAGCGAGGCGGCCCAAGTGGACATTCCATACGATGACTCGCCGATATGGCACGAGCTCCTCACGCAGTCGCGGCCGCTCATAGCTCGGACGCACGCCAGCTCGGGGCTTTACGCCATAACGCACAGTGAAGTGGCGCTGGCTGCGTGTGCGCGATACGTGCAATCGGCGGAGCTCGACCGTCGCGTGTGCGGTGAATACGCCGACATCCTTGAGGACGTGCTGCACACCGAGGTGTTTCAAGGCACGCCTTCGTCCCAGCTCGATCGCGTGGGCGGAACGGTCACCTCTGAGCTTTGCGCGTACGGCGCCTTCGATGCTGCGCTGCAGCTTGCACCCACCATGCTGCTGAGGGCTCGCAAGGTGGGCCGTTGCTGGTCACTGGTGACCTCCACGAAGTACATAGAGACCAAGATCCGCTATGGTATGATGCACGAACTCAAACGCGACCTGGAGGCGTTGCTGGCGGTGAGTAGCGAGCCCGGCGTGGTCTCTGAGGGGAGCTCGCGCGACACGGCCGGCGAAACAACGATGCACATGGCGCCAGTGGACGTGATCGGCATTCGACATCTGCTGCTGCTGCTGCAATGCCGCGGGCAGCACCTGGCGGCCAGTCCGCACCTGCTGCTGCAGGAAATGCTCAACACGTCCCTTGACCTTGTATTGCACCCGGCAGCGTGGAAGGAGATTCAGGACGGGCGGCCGGAGCGAGCGCGGCAACAATACCTGGTCGCCGCGCGGCAGGATGCGCACGGGGACGCGCACGTAGGCGCCGACGCCGACGATCAGGGTGAAGCGGGCTCGCGTGATCGCGTCGCGCGCGCGCAGCGACAAACGGTCGAGGGCGAGCTCATCGTCCAACGGATAAACCCCCGAAAGGAAGGCGAGCTGTGCCTTCACGACATGCGTGGGCACACTGATCGCGTCCTTGCGTGCGCCTTCAGCCGCGACGGTCTCACGCTGGTGTCATGCGGCGCTGATAAATCTGTGCGCCTCTGGGAAGCGCACAGCGGCAAGGAGCTCTTCCGGCTCGAGGGCCACGCCCACCACGTGCGCTCGCTCGCGTGGTCGCGCGACGGCCAATGTCTCGCCACGGGGAGCTCGGACGGCTCGGTGGTGCTCTGGGATGTTACGCGTCGAGAAAGGTTGCTGCTGATCGAAGCGCACGCGGACGTCGTGCGCTGCCTGGACTTCGCTCCCGCCGGTGGTTTCGTGCTGTCCGGTTCGAACGACACGACCCTAACCATCTGGGAGGTCCCCACCGCGAGCTCGCTCATGGTGTCCGCAGGCGCTGGCAAGGCGCCGAGCGAGCAGAAGCGCGCGCTGATGACCCTCGAGGGCCACATGGGCGCGGTCACTGGCGCGGCGTACGTGTGCGGCGGCACTCGCGTGGCGAGCTGTTCGCTGGACGGCAGCGTGCGGATATGGAACCCCATCACGCGGCAGCCATTGCACGTGCTGCGCGAGTTCGGTCACTGGGCGACATGCCTCTGCGTGTCGGCCGACGACGCAACGGTGTACGCAGGCTCGCTGGACGGGACGGTGATGGCATGGTCTGCCGTGACTGGCCGCGTGGTTCGGCGCGTGCGCGTGCCGCGGCTCGAGCCTGTGGTCTCGCTTGCGATCGGGCCGGGCGGCACGGAGGGCGAGCAGCTGGCGGTCGGCACGCGCGCCGAGCCCGGGCACGGCGGCGCGCCCGCAGTGCTCGTCTGGCGCGCGGGCGCGTGGGTGGCGCGCTTCGACGGTCACGATGGCCACGATGTGTGCGGCGTCTCTCTGTCACCCGCCGCCCCTGTTGTGGCCAGCGCGGGCTCGGACGGCAGCGTGCGCGTGTGGGGGTGCTCCACGCAGCTCTGCAGCGAGACGGTTGGACGCGCGTTGCTGCCGAACGATGGGACGCCCGACGCCACCGAGCTCGGCTGCGCGGAGGACATCGTTGCGGAAGATGTCGGTGCAAGGAGCCCATCGACGAGCATCGCCGGAGCGGACGGCGTGCTCCCGCAGACCACGCACGCGCGTGCGCATGCGGGCGCGATCAACGCGCTCGCCTTCTGCCGCGGGCGGGAGGGCATGGATCCGCTCCTTGTGTCGTGCGGCGCCGACGGCGAGGCCAAGGTGTGGGACTGCTCGCGCGAAGGCATGGGCGAGCTGCAAACGGTCTTCGACGGGCACGGCTCGTCGCCCGTGCTGGCTGCGTGTAGCGAGGATGGCGCGGGGGTGGGGCAGTGCGTCTACACGGCATCGCGCGACGGCGTGGTCCTGCGATGGGACGCCATGCACGGCGCCGAGCGCGCGATGCTCGTGTCGCACGAGTCGCGCGTGCAGGCGCTCGCCACCGACGCCCAAGGCTCATTGCTCGCCAGCGGCGACGCCAGAGGGCTGCTCAACTTGTGGGAGGTGGCCGGCGGGTCGCTGGTCACGGAGCCGCTGACTGTGGCAGCCGCGCACGCCGACGGCATCGCGTGCCTCGCCTTTAGCAGCGGCGGCGGCATCGAGGGCGCCACCGGCACGCGCCTGCTCGCGAGCGGCGCTCTCGACGGCACTGTCCGCCTGTGGGACACGCGCGGCTCGGGCGGCCCGCTCCAGACAGCCGGCAGCCCGCTCAAGGCGACGCCCGTCGTCGATCTCTGCCCGCACGCGCGCGCCGTGCGCTGCATGGCGTGGGGCGACGTCGCCGGCCGCGAGGTGCTGGCGACCGGCGCGGCCGACGGCTCGCTGTGGCTGTGGGACGCGCGCGCGCATTCGAAGCCGTTCGCGTCGGTTGGCGCGGGCTACCAGGGCGAGGGCGACCCCATCAAGGGGCTCGCGTTCCTGCGAGACACGAGGTGCGCGCCGAGCCCGAACGCGCGGCGGTCTGACGCTCCCGTGCCCCTCTCCCCCCTCCTCCCCCCCCCTGCCCGCCCCGCCCGCGCGCCTCCTCGTCCTCCCTCGCTCGTTTCCCCTCGATGCCCGACGTCCGAGCCTGACACCACCGGTCCCGCGCCGCGCACGCGCCTGTGCGCGCGCGCTGCAGCGGGTACACGCTCGCCTCGATCGCTGGCGGGAGGCTGTCGCTGTGGGACCTGCGCCGCTCGGCCGCGCGCGTCGGGCGGCACGACCTCGCGCACTCGGCGCGCGCCACCGCGCTCGCCGCAGGCCCGCGCTGCATGCTCGCCGTGGCCGACGGGCGCGGGGTCGCCCTGCTGCGCGCGTGCGCGGGCGCCGACGTGTGGAACCTGTCGTGAGCGGCGCGACGGCTGCCGCGAGGGGCATTCAAATTCAATGTCTGTACAGTAATTTGTTCGTTGTACGATGCTATCGCGCGCGGCACGCGCGGGGCGCGGCGCCGCGGGCGGCGGGCCCTCATCTCGCCGGCAAGCCCGCGCCGTTCCCCGACGGGCCGACCGACCCAGGGGCCAGGCCAGTCCAGGGGAGTCCTCCAGGCCGCCGCGGCGAGCAGCAGCAGCGTGACGAGCGAGGGGTAGGCCAGCCAGGCAAGGCCCGGCCGTGCCAGCCTCAGGCCAGCGAGGCTCGCCAGTACTCTGCCACTCCAAACTCCGTAGAGTACCCCCTACATACTCTGCCCTTCACCCAGCCCCCAGCCGACGGCGCCCCTGGCCAGCCCTGCGATGAGGCCGCACACATCGCCGTCGCCGGCGCTGTCGGTCGGCGCTCGATCGCCGGTGCGCGCCGGCTCGCATCGCATCGCGCGCATTGTAAACCCTACCACTTCCACCCTTATTATCCCAACCCTGTGCGGCGCGCGCGGCGCCGCGCGGCCCCCGGGGCCCGCGCGCCCCGAAGCGCATTCGTTTTGACCTCGAATAAAATCCGCCATCAAAACGCACGCGCTCCGCCGGGCTCGCGCGCGGCCGCGCGAGGGCCACACGCGCGCTTGCCGGGGGGAGGGTCCAAGAAGGGTGTGAGGGACATTCTTTTTGAGGTGCGTTGTGCGCCGTCGCGCGACAAAACCCCAAACCGCGTCTGGGTTTGGGGACTGAGACGTGCTGTGGCATGACGGTACAGAGCACAGAGTGTGTGACACGACGGTACAGCAGCACGTACGTACAGCGTGTGTGTGGTAGTACCGTGCGGGTGCTGCACACCCCTGGCTGGCTAGGGCTGGGGCTGGCAGTCCCCCACCTGCGCCCCAGACACCAACGCCTCCCATCGATGCCGCATCTCGCATCGCCGTGGCAGCATCGCAGCGTGGCCGGCACGCTCGGTCTCGGTCGGTCGGCCGCCCGACCCCAGGCGGGCGGCTGGGTGTGTCCACCAACCCACCCTACCACCCACCCGCCCACCCACCCAGCCAACCACCCCTGCCCGCGCGTGTCCAACTGTCGCGCGCCCGCTCGGCCACGCGTGCTCGCACGCTCGCCGCGCGTGCGGGTGGCCCACGGCGGCCCGTCGTTGGGCCACGTGCGCCCCCGCGCGCG
>RQSC01000014.1:561960-578338 GCA_013416795.1 Prasinococcaceae sp. CCMP 1430
GCCGCCATGGCGGAGGGAGGTGAGCGGCGCGGCGCGCGCGCGCGCGCGGGCGAGGGGGGGGGTGAGAGAAGGCGGCGGCCGCCGCGGGGGGCGCGAGAGGCGCGGCGGGGAAGGGGGTAGCCAGGGGTGAAGCTCGGGAGGGCGTGCGCGCGCGCTTGTGTGTGTGTGTGTGTGTGCGCATGGCAGCTGGCCGCGGCCGGCCAGTGGGCGCACCGGCCTGCGGCGTGCGCCAGCTCTCGCCTGCGTGCCGAGTGCGCCACCCACCCACCCACCCACCCACCCATCCCCTCGAGCGCTGTCGACTGACTCCCCTCACCCGCCCGCTCCGTCCCGCGTGCCCCCCCCTCCCCGTCCCGCCCGCGAGCAGACCGTCAGGTGTCGCTCGACAAGTACCGCAACATCGGCATCATGGCGCACATCGACGCCGGCAAGACGACCACCACCGAGCGCATCCTCTTCTACACGGGCAAGTCGTACAAGATCGGCGAGGTGCACGAGGGCAACGCCACCATGGACTGGATGGAGCAGGAGCAGGAGCGCGGCATCACCATCACGTCGGCCGCCACCACCTGCGCGTGGAACGACCACCGCATCAACATCATCGACACCCCGGGCCACGTGGACTTCACCCTGGAGGTGGAGCGCGCGCTCAAGGTGCTCGACGGCGCCGTGTGCTGCCTCGACTCGGTGTCGGGCGTGGAGCCGCAGTCGGAGACCGTGTGGCGCCAGGCGGACAAGTACGGCGTGCCGCGCCTCATCTTCGTCAACAAGATGGACCGCATGGGCGCCAACTACGACCGCTGCGTGGACATGATCGCCACCAACCTGGGCGCCGTCGCGCTGCCCATCCAGTGCCCCATCGGCTCCGAGGAGAACTTCGAGGGCATGGTCGACCTCGTCACGATGAAGGAGATCATCTGGACCGGCGAGGAGCTCGGCGCGGCCTTCGAGTACCGCGAGATCCGCGACGAGCTCAAGGAGAAGTGCGAGGAGATGCGCGCGCACATGGTCGAGCTCGCCGTCGAGCAGGACGAGGAGGCCATGCTCATGTACCTCGAGGGCGAGGAGCCCGACGTGGAGACGCTGAAGGCGTGCATCCGCAAGGGCTGCCTGGCCAACGACTTCTGCCCGATGCTCTGCGGCACCGCCTTCAAGAACAAGGGCGTGCAGCCGCTGCTCGACGCGGTCATCGACTACCTGCCCGCGCCCACCGACCTGCCGGCCGTCGAGGGCGTCGCGCCGGGCGAGGACGGCGAGGCCATGACGCGCGACCACTCGGACGACGCGCCCTTCTCCGGCCTGGCCTTCAAGATCATGAACGACCCCTTCGTGGGCAGCCTCACCTTCGTGCGCATCTACTCGGGCGTGCTCGAGGCGGGCACGTACGCGTACAACCCGGGCAAGGGCAAGAAGGAGCGCATCGGCCGCCTCCTCGAGATGCACGCCAACGACCGCGAGGACATCAAGACGGCCCGCGCGGGCGACATCGTGGCCGTGGGCGGCCTGAAGGACGTCACCACCGGCGACACCCTGTGCGTGCAGGACGACCAGATCGTCCTCGAGCGCATGGAGTTCCCCGACCCCGTGATCAAGGTCGCCATCGAGCCCAAGACCAAGGCGGACCTCGACAAGATGGGCGTGGGCCTGAACAAGCTGGCGGCCGAGGACCCGTCGTTCCACTACTCGCGTGACGAGGAGACCAACCAGACGGTCATCGAGGGCATGGGCGAGCTCCACCTGGAGATCATCGTCGACCGCCTCAAGCGCGAGTTCAAGGTCGAGGCCGAGGTGGGCGCGCCGTCCGTGAACTACCGCGAGTCCATCACGCGCTCGTCCGAGACGCGCTACGTGCACAAGAAGCAGTCGGGCGGCAGCGGCCAGTTCGGCGACGTGGCGATCCGCTTCGAGCCCGCCGAGCCGGGGACTGGCTTCGAGTTCGTGTCGGAGATCAAGGGTGGCGTGGTGCCCAAGGAGTACATCCCGGGCGTCACCAAGGGCCTGGAGGAGATGATGACCTCGGGTGTGGTGGCTGGCTACCCCGTGGTGGACGTGCGCGCCGTGCTGTACGACGGTTCGTTCCACGACGTTGACTCGTCGGTGCTCGCGTTCCAGATCGCGGCGCGCGGCGCGTTCCGCGAGGGCATGGCCAAGGCTGGCGCGCAGATCCTCGAGCCGATCATGTCGGTCGAGATCGTCACGCCGGAGGATCACATGGGTGACGTCATCGGCGACCTCAACTCGCGCCGCGGCATGGTGGGCGAGTTCGGCGACAAGCCGGGCGGCATGAAGGTCGTCAACGCGGAGGTCCCGCTCGCGGAGATGTTCAACTACGTGTCCAACCTGCGCGGCATGACCAAGGGCCGGGCGTCGTACAGCATGAAGCTCGACAAGTACATGCCCGTGCCGCCGAACATCCAGCAGGACCTTGCCGCGGCCAAGAAGGAGGTGGCCATCGACGCGTAAGCACCTCTGCGGACATTTTGCCCAGGGCGGGGCGCGGCGCTGTACAGACCTACGTACGGGTGTACCCTACTTGCGATTTTAAGAACCCTCTAACAATTTATCGAGCCACGCGTGCGCGCGCTCGTTGCTGTGGGCGCCCTGCGTGGGATGGGAGCACATTCGGAGCATCCACCACTACAGCGCCGCAGCTTCCCCGTCGGCGGCTGGCGCGTCGGCGGCCGGCTCGTCGGCGGCCGGCGCGTCGGCAGCCGGCTCGTCGTCGTCAGAGCTCGAGCCGACTGTCGTCGCCGCTGCACCGCGCAGCAACGCGCTCGAGGGCGTCGGCGGCGCGCGCGCGCGCGCCGCCAGCTGCGCGCGCTTGAGCCCCAGGCGCTGCTTGAGCTCGGCAATCTTGCTCGGGCGTGAAGCGGGCATGTCATCGTCGTCCGAGTCGGAGCGTCTGCGGGCGCCGGCAACGTCGGAGTGAGCACGCGGCGCCCTCACACATGCTTGGCACGTGCGCCGCGCGCGCCAGCGCGCTGCGCACGCGCGCCGTGCGCTCGCACCTCGCATATAGTCGCCGGCCGCTCGAGGTGGACGGTGCAGCCGCGTACCCGCCAGCGTGGCGCAAAGGGGAGGAGGAAGCCGAGAAAGTTCCTGCACAGACAGGCCCGCCCGGTACCAACGCGCGCGCGCGTCAGCGATCCGTGCACGGTGGAGAGTCGCGCGTGTGTACATCACACACATACACACAAATGGTCCGCGAAGCGATTGTCACTATTCACGCCCATACGACGTTGCAAGAGCGCGCGTAACGTACCCTGCATCGCAGCGAACGCCGGCACATGCGACGTCATCTCGCGCCTTCGTGCGCGTTCCTCGGCTTCTTCGCGCGCCGCGCGCTCAACCGCGAGTTCGGCCCTGAGGCGCGCAAGCTCATCGACATGCTGCGGCGCATGTGTCGGCCTCTCCGCCCCTCTCGCCATCGCCATGGCTGGCGCAAGTGCTCGCGGTTGCAGGTGCGGCGTGTCACCGGGGCTCATCAGTGTGCCCTGGCCGACCGGGGGGTTTGTTTCGGCCTCGGCATGAGGAGCGTCGTAGTAGCCGACACGTTGGGTAGGGTGCAACGCGCTGCCACCAACCATCGCTGCTTCCGTATGTGGCTGCTCGCTGTGGCGAAAGCGACCCGCGCGCGCGCCACCCACCCCTGCAACCGCTGCTTCCGCCGCCTCGTTTGCCTCCTGCACCTGCCGCACTGTCGGAGTCTCCGCCACCATCTGTGCGCTTTTGGCATCGTTGATGTGCTCCAAACGCCGCGCGGTGCCCATTTCCAAGGACATGGCGTCCAGCTCGTGGTCGATCACATCCAGCCCCGCCGCTGCCGCGTGCCTTCCCGCACGCGCGGCCTCAACCTCACGGCGTGCGCGGCGGTGCGGTGTGGCCGACGGGGACTGGGCCGACGCCTCAAGCGCCGCCACGTACTCGAGCAGCGCCTCTTTGTCTGCTTGTGCCTCAGCCAGGTCTGCGGCAAGCACAGCGGCGCCCGCGCTCCGCCCCTTGCTCTGCGCACGTGCATGCAAGCCACGAAGCGACACGCGGGAGAGCCCAACAAACGAACGGCGCGGTGTCAGCAAGGCGCGGGGGGCGCAGCACGCGCGGCGCTGGCTGGCGCGAAGGGGCGCCCGATCGCACACGGCGAACGTACCTTCCGGCCACTGCCGCCGCCGCCAGGGCTCCCGCCTGGTCGCTGTGACAGCCCCGCCGCTGCGATCGCATTGCCCACTGCCAGCGCGGAGCCGCCGCCCGCGCCGCCGCCAACTGTTGCCCCACCGGACCTGCCCGGCGAGCGCTGCACCGACCTCAGCGCGGCGCTCGCCCCCCCTGCGGCGCCCTCGAGCACCTCGATCGCCCTGTGAAGCCGCTCGCGTTCCGCTTCTGAGGCGTCCAGCCGGCGCTCGAGGGTCTCCACGTCGCGTTTCGATTCGCGCAGCTGCTCCTTGAGCGCACTCACGCGCGCGCGCTGCTGCGAGGGCGCCGCACCGGTGAGCAACTTGCCTTCGAGCTTGGAGATGTACTCCGCCAGCTCGCGGTTGCGCCCCTCGGAAGCCGCCAGCGCGTCTGTCGACATGGCGCGCGCACAGCGGGGGCGCGGAGGGGCGCGCGTCAGCGGACGACTCTGGGCGAATGCGCCCGCACAGGCGCGTGCCCCGGTGGCGGCAGCAGCCCCCCAAGGCGCGTGCTTGGCCGCCACATCCCGCGCGCTACGCCCTCGGGTGCGCTCAATGTTGTGATTAGCTTTGTTGCGCCGCACGTCTTCGCATCGGCGGTTTATCAGGCCGCCTCAGAACCCCTGTGTGCGTGTGGTCGTCATAGGGCATGCGCTCGCATGCTCGCATGCGTCGCGCGTCGTGCGCGGGCGCGGCGCGGCCGCACGCGCGCGCGCCCCCGCCCCGAGTGTGCGCACCTTGTAGGTGCTCCATCTGCGCTCGCATCGCCGACGCCTCCCTTTGCCGTCGCTCCGAGGCGCGCTGCGCCTCGAGCTTCTCCTGGCGGCAGTGGCTTTCCCTGCGCTCGGCCTCGGCGAGCCGGCGCGTGGCCTTGCGCAGCGAGCCCTCGGCCTCGAGCGTCGCCTGTTTGTGCCCCGCGATCACCGAGATGACGTGGCTCGGCACGCCTCGCATGTCGAGCCGCCTGTGCGCCAAGGCGGACGCCGCGCTCGCCGGCCCTCCCCCGCCGCCCCCGGCATCACCTGCGCCGCCGCCGCCTCCCCTGGCCGCCTGCGTGGTATGCGCCGCGAGCGCCGCCTCCGCCGCTTCAGCCGCCGCCGCCGCCTCGTCGAGCAGCTGCGTGCGCTCCTCGAGCTGCGCCGCCTGCGCCTTTACACGCTGCGCGAGCTGCGCCGAGAACGCACGCTCTGCCTCGAGCTCGGCCGCGAGGTCCGCGGCGCCCGCGTCGCCCTCGGCGCCCGCTGGGGGGGGCGGGCGGGAGCGCGCGCCCGCCCACGCGCACTGTCTCAATCCGCGCCCTGCCACCCCTCGGCATGAGGGGGGGGGGGGGGGCTCAGGTCAAAACCGCGGTTCGCGCATTCTGAAATCGCTTCCGCGTTTTCGATTCGTACGGGGCCTTGGTATCAGAGCAAGATCCAAGATCCAGCCGACCTCCCAGATGACCTGAAATGACTTGGGGGGGTTACTTCACGCATACCACGTAGTCGCCCGTGGTGTAGTTTGCCCAGGATATGTGAATTATGATTGCGTGGAGCGCGCGCGCGGCGCGCGGCGCTGCGCCGCCGACGCGCGAGGGCTGCCGCGCTGCTGGCACCCCTGCGCGCTCGCGCGCGCGCTCGTGCGCGGCCCTCGGCCCGCGCGCAGCGATGGCGCTCTCGCGCAGCGGGAGCTTCGGCGGCTCGCGGGGGGGGAGCTTCGGCATGGGCGGCAGCGGCGGGTCGGGCGGCCTCACCACCGGGCTCTTCCAGCGCACGCTCACCGACATGATCAAGGGCATGCGCACACAGACGGCCGACCTGGAGGGTTACGTCGCGCAGTGCGTCACCGAGATCAAGGCCGAGGCCGCGCACGCAGAGGCGGCCACCAAGGCATGCGCGGTGCAAAAGGCGGCGTACCTGCACATGCTCGGGTACGACATGAGCGACCTGGCCTTTCGCGTGGTGGAGGTGAGCGCGCACGCAGCGACGCGCCACTGCCACGTAGCTCAGATGGCGCGGTGGCGCCAGGAGGCGGGCGCGCGCGCGCGTCGCCGCCCGCCCTTGCTCACGCGCTCATCACCACACTCGCACCCCCCGCGCAGGTCATGTCGCTGTCCAAGTACTCGCACGAGCGCGTGGGTGCCCTTGCCGCGTGCACGATGTTCGAGGAGCGCACCGAGGTGATGCTGCTCATCACCAACCTCCTGAAGAAGCAGCTGATGTCATCGGATCCGTTCGAGACGGCGCTCGCGCTCGACGTGCTGGCCAAGGTGGCGACTCCCGATCTCGCTCGCGACCTCGTGCCCGACATCCTCGCCTTGCTCGGCGCGGCACGCGCGGTGACGCGCAAGAAGGCGACGATGGTGCTCTTCCGCTTTTTCAGGCAGTACCCGGACGCCGTCAGGCCTGCCTTCAAGCGCCTGACAGAGCGCCTCGAGGACGGTGATGAGGGCGTCATCGGCGCCGTGGTTTCGGTCATAACCGAGCTCGCGCTGCACGACCCGCAGAGCTACCTGCCACTGGCGCCGCTGCTCTACCGCCTGTTGGGGGAGGTCAAGAACACGTGGACGACCATCAAGATCGTGAAGCTCTTCGGCCTGCTGTGCCCGCATGAGCCGCGCCTGGGCAAGAAGCTCGCCGACGTGTTGGCATCGATCATACAGACGACGCCCGCGGTGAGCCTTCAGTTCGAGTGCATCAAGACGGCCACCATCGGTGTCACGCAGAATCAGGAGCTGATCGCGCTCTGTGTGCACACTCTGTGCAATCGCTTCGTTGGCAATGCGGACGCAAACCTCAAGTACTTGGGCCTGACAGGGCTCGCCAACCTCCTCGACTCTCATCCTGATGCTGTGTCGTCGCAAGCCGACACCATCTTTGGGTGTCTGGACGAGATAGACACCACGATTCAACGCCGCGCCCTACAGCTGGCGTGCGGGATGGCACGCCGTGCGACCCTCGCGGATACTCTCGACCGCCTCGCGCTGCACGCTGAGACCGCGGCGACGGGCTTCGCCGCCGACGTGGTCGGCGCTGCGTTGGAGCTTGGCTCGCGCGATCGCTACGCTCTTGTCGGCGACCACGCCCACTACGTGCGTACGCTGGCGCGAATGGCGCGCTCCGCAGCGCCCACGCCCGCGCAGTCTGAGACCTTGGCAGCGCAGCTCGTCGACGTGTCGGTGCGTTTCCCCGAGGCGAGACCAGCCGCCGTGGGTGCTGCCTCGGACCTCATTGGGGACGTAGCTCTGCTGCAAGAGGTGTGCCAAGGATCGGCGGAGGGTGGCGGCAACGATCGCTCGGGGCGCGGTGCGACCTTGCGCGCGGCGGCGTGGCTCGTCGGTGAGTACGCCCCCGCGGCGCTGGCTTCGTCAGCCTCGCCGTCCCCTGTCACCGCGGCTGCGAGCACGCTGGAGAAGCTACTGCAGCCTCTGGCGGGCAGGCTGCCGGGCGACGTCCAGGGCGCGTACGCGTATGCTGCGCTTAAGGTGTATGCCGCTGCTCGCGTTGCATCTGCACAGACCCCTCCCCGCGAGGGCGAGTCAGTCGAAATGCTCGGCGCCTTCGTCGGCGCGCACGCGCGGCCTCTGTGGGAGGCCGCGCGCGACCCGGAGACGCAGGATCGCTGCGCGGTGCTCTGCGCGGCCTTGCGACTGCACGGCCCCGAGGCCACCGCTGCGCTGGCCGCGCTCGTGGAGGACGAGATGAATCCGGTGTCGGAGAAGGCGCAGCGCAAGGTGCGCGTGCCTGCTGGGCTGGATCTCGACACTGCTCTCTGCGAAACCGTGCCGCCTCCCACGCCGCTGGCGGCCGACTCGCGCCCGCCGCCTGCCACCGACATGTACAGCGGTTCGGGGCGCGCCTCGCCTTCAGGATATGGCGCTACTGCCTCGGATGCGACGACGCCTCCGACTATGCGCAACGTCGGTTCGTTCTACCTCGGTCAGGCCCCGCCATCAGCAGAGGACGGCTCAGCCGGGGCGGCGGCGGCGGCGGCGGCAGCAGCGGGAGGGCCGCAGGGCCAGCCGCAGGTACCCGACGATGCGACTGAGGGGAAGGAGCGGCGCAAGAAGAAACACCGGAGCCGACGCAAGGAGGGCGAGGAAGGTGCCTCCGGTGCGGACGGCGGCAAGGAGCGGCGGCGGCGGCGCAAGCACCGGGAGGGGAAGGGTACCGAGGCAGAGTCGTGAGCGCGAGGCGGCACACTCTGGGCTAGCGCCCTGATATATTTTTCCACAAATAAATACTGTACATGTTATCGACACACACCCCAGAACTGGTACGACATCACCCGACGTCAGCATACGGCATTTGCTTGCGAGGTGGCCGCTGCGGCCTTTGATAGCCGCCTACACCAGTAGGGAGCGCGCCCTTGAGACTGCTCAAATCCACTAGGGGCGTAGCCGCCGCGAGCTCGGACTTGGCGCTCCGCGTGTTCTCTGCCTCGTCGGCCTGCGGCGTTTGTGGATCGCGGCCCCTGCCATCGGCGAATGGTAGTTGCATCGGCTTACCGTTCCCGTCCTCGAGTAGCCCTGTTCCTCCCCGAAGTCCTCTCGCTTCACTGGCCACTAGCAACCCGCCGCTCTCGGTATCGTCCCTCCATCCCAGCATTAGCGGAGCGTGCGCGGCCTCGATCGCCTTGGTCTTGGCGATTTTAGCCTTGGCCGACTCGCGCGTAGCGCGGCGCGCCACCTCACTCGCGAGCTTCTCAGCCGCCGCTGCCTGCCCGCGGGCAATCTGGGCGCTGTCGCGCGTCGACGCCCAGCCCGCGAGCGATGTGCCCGACACGGCGCCTGCGTCCTCCGGCGGGAGCCACTTGACGCAGTCTGCGAAAGGAAAGCGCGTGCATAACCATGGAGGCGTTTCATCCCGCGAGTGTCAGGGCGCTACGATCATGAGCGCAAGCGCGCGCGAAGGGGCATACACACCAAAGCGAGGCGCGAAACGTGGATGCGCGCGCGCGGGGGGTGCGGCTCACCGACGCCGTCGAAGAAGCCCCCGTGCTGGACGCCATCTGCGTCGGTAAGAATGCCTCGGCCGTGGAAGCACCCACGGTGGCCACCAGCGTACTCGATCGGCACGACACGGCCGGTTGGTGTGCTGACGTGCCCACCAGCGCCTAAAATGCCCGCGTGCCACGTGAAGACACCCACCGAGCCTGTGACACCGCGCGAGAATCGCCCCGCATACCGTGCTCCGCAGGCAAATTCCGCCACTCCGATGCCGTGTGGCGCGCCACGCACGAACTCGCCTGCGTAGGTCGAGCCATCGGTGCACTCGACTCGACCGACGCCATCGAAAGTGTTGCCGTTGAACTCCCCATGGTACTGCGCGGGCGGTGCGCCTCCTGGGCCAGCATTGAGCGATGCGGCACTGCCGGCGCCCTTGGCGCGTTTGCCGCCCACCCCAGCCCTGAGCTTTTCGTCGGGCGCGGCGCCACCACCAGCGCCCGCAGCGCCATACGACGCCGAACGCCACGCGCGACGCGCGCTGCCGGTCGCGCCGCGTCCACCGGCCGCGTTTGCACTTGCAAGTGCTGCAGTGGTCGTCCTCGACGCGACCGCGGCGACTGGGGCCTCCATGTGTTCTGTCCAGAAACGCTCGCGGAATTCCGTCACGTTCGAGCACCCGCATGCGGCGAGCATGCGTGGCACATCGGCGCGCGCCTGCAGGGGCGCGTCGTCGTCAGCCGCGCAGGGGCAGCCGAAGACGAAGCCTGAATCCACCGCGAGTTGCTGGACAGCGCGAAGGGGTAGGTCGCCCGCAATGCCGTTCCTGCCTTGCCCGGAGTCCTCCCATCCGACGCGGTGCCAGTACCCGTGCAGCTCCTCGAGCTTGCCGTTGTTATGCCACGTCACCACGCGCTGGAGGTGTTTGCCGCTCACGCCCACGCGCGTGCGTGGCTCGAGCGCGCGCGCCGCGATCGCGAGCGGCGTCGTGCCCGACATGGGGATCGCGCGCGCGAGCGTGCGCGCTCGGGCGCGCGCGCGGTGCCCACCCACCCCCACCCGCCTCACACGCACACGCACACACACAGGCACACACACGTACACACACGCCCCCGCGCGGCCGCCCGAGCGGCACCCACGCCCCCTCCCGAACCCCTCCTCCACCCACCGCCGCAACCTGAGACCTCGGGCCTTTCCCCCACGCCCGTGCTGTGGCGTGCACACGGCCGCCCGCCCCCGTCGCCCCCGCGGCGGCGCGTGCCCCTTCGCCCGACGCAGGCGCCCGCTCGGGGGACTGCGCTTTGAGCTCTCTCGCTCGCGGGCGTCCATCAAACCGCATCCAACACCATCAAAAACAGTGCGAATTCCGGCGCGGCACCGCCATCGGGCTCCAGCAGGCGGCGGCGCATTGGGGGACATCCGCCATGACCACGGTCTATTCGAGGGGTCCTTTCCCAGATGCATCGGGTCGTTTCGGGGATGATGATGCGGTCATGTGGAGGATAGACCGGGTTTATTTATGCGGGTGTGCGTGCGCGCGCGTGCGCGTCCGCGTGCGTGTGTGCGTGCGGGGGCGGGTGGCAGAGAGGCGCGCGTGGCTGCGGCAGGCGGGCGGGCGTGGCGGGCATGTTCGTCGCCGCGGCGGCCCGGGTGCGTGGGGGCGCGGGTGCGAGCGACGGGCGCGCGCCCCCCGTGGCGGCAGGGAAGAAAGGAAGGGTTTACCTCGGGGACGACGATGAGTACAACGCGTCGCTCGAGGGAGGCGCCGTTGACGACTTTGGAGGGGAGGCGCCCTTCTTCGAGCCCGACGACAATGTCATCGAGGGTGCGTGGCCGCTCGCTCGTTTGCGCTGCGCATGCGCGCTGGGGTGCTCTCAGCCCATCGTGAGCGCCGACACCGCGCCGTGCGTGTAGAGGCTCTCGTCGCGCCCGCGCTGACTGCGCGACCGCGCGCGCGACGCAAGACGGCGACTTCGATGACTTCGACGTGTCGGAGTTCGAGGATGACGCCGACGATGACATGCCAGGTGTACGCCTCGGCGACGTCGAGTGGGCGCCGGCGGCGCTGGAATGCTGCGAGCGGGTGCTCGAGGATGAGTTCGACGGGGCACTGAGCATCTTTTCGTTCGACGTGGACGAGTCGCGCCGCGCAGTGACGGTGAGCATTGACAAACCGAGCGACCAGTACGGCGCGCCGGGGGTGGACGAGATTGTCGCCGTGGCGCGCTCGCTCAACGCCTCGCTGGATGACTTCGCCGCCGATGGGCGCGTGCCAGAGCAGACGGCTGCATCGGTGTCGTCACCGGGTGCCGAGCGTAGGCTGCGCGTCCCAGAGGACTTCGAGAGGTTCAAAGACGTGCGTGCGAGCGCGCTGCCGCGCTCGGTCGTCGGCCGCACCTCGCGCGACCGCTCGTACGGCTCGCTCTCCCCGCACCGACGCTGACACGCGCTGCCTCGCTCGCCGGCGTTATGAACGAACGGACGCAGCTGCCCATGGAGGTCACCTTCTTCGATGTGGCGAGCGAGGACACCATCACGCACGTGATGGCGTACCTTGGCCCTTCAGAGGAGCACCCCGAGGACGCCACGCACTGGAAGCTCGCCGAGGTCAAGGCGAATCGCGGCGAGAAAGGTCGGCCCATGAACAAGAAGAAGAAGATGATGCGCTTCGACATCGACCACGCGCACATCGCAAAGGCAAATCTCCACCTGGACGCGTGACGCGCGCCTCGCCATGCGCGCGGTACATGCCGTGTGTAATGCTGCATGCGAATGGAGCCCGAGGAAACCCCGCTTTCTCGCCCTCCCCCCCCCTTCGCACGCACGCACGCGCGCGCACAGACACGCGCTAGCCACCCACCCGCCCGTTCGCCCGCCCAGTGTGCTCATGTACACGCGTTTACTACCTGCTGGCCCCTCTCAAAAGCCCTTGCCTTTAGTCCTGCTCGGGCCGGTCGAGACGGCCTTCGCACCACCGCTGCTGCTGCCTTTGCTGCTGCTGCCCGCGCCCGGCGCGAGCGCGTCAACCTTGCCCGCCTTCGCCTCCTCGGCCTTCTTGAGAATGTACTTCTTGAACTCGACAAAGTTGTCGACCGAGCGCAGCTCGACCTTGTCCCCGTTTTTCAGCGTGACCAGCAGGTCTCCCCACAGCAGGTTGCCCACGGTGATGCAGTCGGTGACGTCCTCGAAGGCCACATCGGTGCGCTCCTTCTCGCCAACCGGGGGCTCCGAGCGCACCGTCAGGCGCTGATTCGCGCGCGCGCAGGGTGGTCCGAGAGACGCGTGTCAGCGAGCGAGGGACAGCCGCGAGCGCGACGGCGGCGCTCCGCGGCCCAGGGGATGGACCATCGTCGGAGCTGCCGCCGCAACCGCTGCGGTCGAGGCGCGCCGTTCGCACCTTGTTGGTGAGCCTGTACCTCACCCAGGTGAAGCGCCCGATGGACGCCAGGGAGAGCGGCAGCCACAGAATGGTTGCGCCGAGCGCCACGTTGGAGATGAGGTCGCCGACGCTCGGCCTGAACGCGGCGTACTCCTCCTCCCCCTCCATGTCCTCCTCCGGCAGCTCGGTGAGGCCGCGCGCCTTGGCGCCCTGCATGGCCTCCTGGGCCTCCTTCTGCGCCTGCTTGCGCGCCTCCTTGAGGTTGCGCTTAGAGCCCGTCTTGGCGGAGATGGCCGCGAGGCGCGCCTCGAAGTCGTCGTCCTCCTCCTGGGCCGCGCGGGGCGCCGCGCGCCGCGCGGCCAGCGCCCCTTCCCCCTCCCGAGCGCCCCGCCAGGGCCGCGGCACGCCCGGCTCTGCACGTGCCGCCGCCATGGCGATGGGCATGCCAGGCATGATGCCCGGCATGATGCCTGGTGGCCCTGGCGGTGCGGGCATGGGCATGAACGGCACCGAGGAGAACTCGCTCTTCGACGGCCAGCGCACCAAGGGCCAGGACGTGCGCACGCAGAACGTCACCGCGGTCGTGTCCATCGCCAACATCGTCAAGAGCTCGCTCGGCCCCGTCGGCCTCGACAAGGTCGGTCAACGCGCGCGTTGGAGGCGCCGCGCGGGCCCAAATATGTCGCGACGGGCGCGCAGTGCGCACCGAGCTCGCCTGGCGCGACGAGGGCGGTGCTCTGGCGCTTGGGCGCGCCTACAACCGCGTGCGCGAGCTGCCCGTGGCGGCGGCGCGCTCGCGTGCAGCGCTGTGCGCGACGCGGCGCGGATTCGTTGCGTGCGTAGGTCAAGAGCGCCATGCGCGTGCGGGGCCGAGGGCACGCTCGCTGCGCCGGCCGAGCGCCCCGCCCGGGCCACGCACGCGCGTGTGATTCATCGCGAGCGTAGGGATGGCCGATTGCGCGCGCGTGCTCGCTTGGGCGCGCGTCAGCGCTCCGTCTGCCCTCGCCTGTCATGGCCCCGCGTGCTGACGCTGCTGGTTGCCCGCGTGCCGCGCGTGATTGCCGCCGCCTCGGTCTTGCTTGCTTGCACGACTGCCACGCAGATGCTTGTGGACGACATCGGCGATGTGACCATCACTAACGACGGTGCGACCATCCTGAAGCAGCTGGAGGTTGAGCATCCCGCCGCGAAGATCCTTGTGGAGCTTGCGCAGCTGCAGGACTCCGAGGTCGGCGACGGCACGACCTCGGTGGTGGTCTTTGCTGCCGAGCTGCTCAAGCGTGCCAACGGCCTGGTGCGCAACAAGATCCACCCCACCTCGATCATCAGCGGCTTCCGTCTGGCCATGCGTGAGTCGTGCCGCTACATCGAGGGTTCCCTCTCACACGACACCGCCTCCCTTGGCGAGGACACGATCATCAACATCGCCAAGACTTCGATGAGCTCGAAGATCCTCGGCGTGGACGACGAGTTCTTCGCTAGGCTTGCCGTCGATGCGCTCAAGAGCGTGCGCATGGTGAACTCGGAGGGCAACGCACGCTACCCGGTCAACGCTGTCAGCGTGCTCAAGGCGCACGGCCGCTCGATCCGCGAGAGCCGGATTATCAATGGCTACGCGCTCAACGTCGCGCGCGCGGCGCAAGGCATGCCCACGCGCGTGGAGGGCTGCAAGGTTGCGTGCCTGGACATGGACCTTCGCAAGACCAAGATGGCTATGGGTGTGCAGGTGCTGGTGACGGATCCGCGCGAGCTCGAGCGCATCCGCGAGCGTGAGGCCACCATCACCCGCGACCGCGTCGAGAAAATCATCGCTGCGGGTGCGAACGTTGTGCTGTGCTCCAAGGGCATCGATGACTTGGCGCTCAAGTACTTCGTGGAGGCTGGCGTGATCGCGGCCAGGCGCGTGCCCAAGGAGGATCTGCGCCGCATCGCCAAGGCGACGGGCGCGCAGGTGCTGCTGACGCTCGCTGACGAGGAGGGCGATGAGACCTTCCCGCCTGAGGCTCTTGGCGAGTGCGAGGTCGTGGAGGAGGTGAACGTGTCGGATGACATGATGCTCATGCTCGAGGGCTGCAAGACACACCGCGCCACCAGCGTGCTGCTGCGCGGTGCAAACGACTTTATGCTCGACGAGATGGACCGCGCGCTCCACGATTCGTTCTGCGTCATCAAGCGCGCGCTCGAGTCGGACACAGTGTGCGTTGGCGGCGGTTGTGTTGAGGCGTCGCTCTCGATTTACCTCGAGCAGCTGGCCACCACGCTGGGTTCGCGCGAGCAGCTGGCCATTGCGGAGTTCGCCGAGGCGCTGCTGGTGATCCCCAAGACGCTGGCAGTCAACGCGGCGAAGGATGCTACTGACCTGGTGGCCAAGCTGCGGGCGTACCATCACACCGCGCAGAACAAGCCGGGCAAGGAGCACCTCGCGGGGTACGGGCTCGACCTGGTGAACGGCGTCGTTCGCAACAATCTCGAGGAGGGCGTGCTCGAGCCGGCCATGTCGAAGGTCAAGTCCATTCAGTTCGCCACGGAGGCGGCGATCACCATCCTGCGTATAGACGACCTCGCCCGGGTGGCCGCGAACGACCCGCAGCAGTGAGTGGGACGCGGGCACGCTCCGCCTAGCGCGGGCCTTAGCCCTTCTTCCCCCTCCCACGCCCCCCATGCCCTGCATAAATCAGTAAGACGACCGACGCGCCATTGGATGTCTTTGTCCCGTCGGCGGAGCCCCGTCGAAGTGCCGTCACCAACATCGCTCCCGCGCGTGCCCAGCGCAGCCCGGCCTCGCACATGCATGTGCATGGCACATCAATTCCGACAGCAGCATTACATTCAGCTTCGAAGTTTCGCTCGCACTGCGTGGATACACGGCTAGCCCGCGCAGCTCGCAACGCACGCGGCCAAGCTACCTCAGCGCACTAGCTGCCGCTGCTGCTATCCGATTTGACGTCGCTTTTTGTTCCGGCCGAGTCGTCCTTCTTGTTTGTTTTCGTCATCTTGACTGCGGCATCGTGCGCGGCAGCGATGGCGGCGGCGGCTGCCGCGGCGGCCTTGGTGTGGGCGTCGGACGCCTTGCCGCCCTTGCCAGCCTTGGCCCCAGCCTTCCCGACGAGGACGTCGTCCACCTCCTTGCCTGTGAGTTCCTTGAAGCTCCCGCGCAGCACCCCGTACTTCTCCTCGAGCTTGGAGCACGCCTCGTGGAGCCGCGTGACCTCCTCGCGCAGCTGCATGTTCTCGTTGGTGAGCAGGTCGACGCGGGTCCCTAGCTCCTCGCATTCGGCCTGCTTGCGTAGCCGCGAGCGGCGCGCGCTCTCGCGGTTGGACTGCTTGCGGCGCTGGCGCTTTACCTCGCGCTCGTCGCTCATGCCGCCGGCGCCCGCGAAGCTGTCGCCGCCGGGCGTCGCTCCGGCGTTGGCGACCGCCGCCTTGATGGCCGCGGCCATGTGCTGCGCGGGCGCCCCGACCGCCGCGGCGCTCCAGTAGTCCGCCGCCGCCGCTCGGCGGGCGCGCCGAACGCGCCCGCGGCACCCGCTGCGGGCGCGCCGAATGCGCCTCCGCTGCCGGCATCGACCTTGGCGACATGCAAGCCCTTCTCGCTCATGTGCTCGTAGCTGCGCTTGCGAAGCAGGCTGAGGCCCGTGGGCTCCGCCGCGGCCTCGCCCCCTGCTGCCCCCCCCTTGCCCTTGGCGCCGCCCTTGGCCTTGGCCTTGCCGCCCTTGCCGTTGGCCACGGCGTCCTTCCCGCCGTCCGAGCCGTCCTTGCCGCCGCCGGACTTGTCGTTGACGGCGGCCTCAGCGGCGGCCTCGCCGAGCTCCTGGAGGTTGGTGGCGCTCTTGGCCTTCGGGCGCACCGCGAGCGCCGCGACGTCCGCCCCCACGCTCGCGCCCGCGCCCGCGCCCGCGTTTGCGG
>RQSC01000014.1:583928-617280 GCA_013416795.1 Prasinococcaceae sp. CCMP 1430
GCGGCCGGGTGGTGTGCAGCGCGCCGCGCCGCGCTGCGGCCCCGTCTGCGGGCGCGCGGCGGGTGGCCATGCGCGCGGAGACGGAAGACAGGCGCGGCGGCGTGCAGCTGAGCCCGAGCTGCAGCATCGACGACATGGAGGGCTGCTCGCTCGCAGACCTGGAGATGATGTACATCGACGCGCTGTGGACCTACTACACGAGCAACAAGTTCATGATTCAGAACGACGTCTACGACAAGCTCAAGCAGGAGCTCGCGTGGCAGGGCTCCGAGTTCCCCACGCTGAAGCGCTACGAGGTGGAGTTTGTCAAGGCGGTTATCGAGAACGCGCGCGGCACGCCCATCATGTCCAACAACGAGTACGAGCGCCTCAAGGCCAAGGTGAAGAAGAACGGCAAGCGCAAGGACGTGACCGCGCTGCTGCTCTACGCCAAGGGCCAGCAGACCCTCTCGCCCGAGCAGTTCGACGAGCTGAGCGAGAGCATGAAGGCGCTGGGCATCGACGTCGCGCTCAAGGGTGCGGCGTGCACGCTCAACAACGACCCCTCGATACTCACCAAGGATGCGGCCCTCTCCTCCACGGTGCTGCTCGCCGTGTCGGCGATCCCCGCGGTGCTTGCCGCTGTGCCCTACGCCGGCGTGAGCTACTTCTACCAGCCGCTGCCCCTGGTCGGCGGCGTGGCGTTCTCGCTGGCCACGGGTCTGCTGCTCGGCCAGGCGCTTCTCAACCGCATGCAGCTCAACGACGCCGAGGTCCTCGTCGGCGCCTGCACGTGCTGCGAGACGCCCGTCAAGCAGCTCTTCGCCGGCAACGACAAGTTGCCCGTCGTCACCAAGAAGTGCGACAACTGCGGCACGCTGCTCGACATTAGCCGCGAGAAAATGGAGATCCTTCAGGGCACGCCCCAGGCCAGATAGGCCCGAGGGCGTCCTGAGTGCGGAGGCCGCGCCGGCCCCAGCTCATGGCCAATCGGCGCATGTGCGCTGGCGCGTGCGCTGCGTGCCTTGGACGTACCGTAAGGGCCGGGGATTCCCTGCTGCACCCCCGCGCAGCGCGCACGCGCATCCATACACTGGAGCTCCCCTCGCGCGGGCGGTGGGGAGCGACGCGGCGCGAGCGCCCGTGCGGTGGGGAAGGCCGCGACACGCTGCGATGCGTCCCGTCGCGCCGTCGCGCCGCCGCCCTTCCTTCCCCGAGCTGGGAGGCGACCGGGACTCTTGCTCGGTCGGAGCCCGCACAGCTCCGTCCCGCGAAATCCCCACCCCCATGTGCGCTCAGCTCCCGCCGCCCGCCGGGAACCCCGGAAAGTCCGCGCTTGCCCACCTGCCCGCCTTCCGGCGACCCTGCGAGCGCGCGCGATTTCGCGTCCCCGGGCGCGCTTCGGCGCTCTCTCCCGCGAAACGCGCGGCGTTTTTTCGCGCCCCTCGCCAGAGCGCTGCGCAGCGCGGCTGGGCCACACAATCTCCGTCGAGTCGGCCGTGGCCCCGCCCCCTCGGCGCCCCACGTCACCCACCTTCGCCAACCCACGACAACGGCGTCGCGTGATGCACGACCACCGATGTTCGCGCCGCGTCCGGAACGCTGGCACGAGAAGGATGTCCGCGCGAAATCCCTATGATTTCGTCAGTGCGGTCGCGTCGGGCCGACGCGCGGCGCTGGCTGATCGCGCACACCTCCACCCACCATCGTCATCATCAGAGCAACCAGCCAGCCAACCAGCCAGGCACCGTGCGAATGCGACCACGTCTTTATCCGTTGTTGTTGGTGCTCATTTGAGTGCGTTTCTGTACCGTACCGGCATGTTGATCCGGTCTGCTCCGCGCAAACCGGGCGCGTTTTTTCGATCGACACCTCGCTCGTTCGTTCTCCCCCGTCTCTTTCTGTCTGGGTTCCGACCGACTGGTCGGTTGATTGATTGGTTGGTGCAGCTGCCAACGCGCTGCTGGCTGGGTGCGGGAGACGGAATGGGAAGAAGGAGGGGGCACGACGAACGAGCAGAGACCTCGCTGGCGCGCCGTTTCGCGTTTCCCGCCCTTTTCTCGCGCGCGCGCTCCTCCGGCCGGTGCTTCTCCTTCTTGCTCGTCGGCGATCCGTCCGCGCCCTACCCCCTCGATCGATCCATCCATCGATCGAACCCCGCCGCCGACGGCGCTGCTGCTGGCTGGCGCGCGCCGGCGCGGGCCCGAACCGACCCACCAACCACATCCGCGGCCGGGGCGCGAACGAAATTCGGCGCGCCGGCCCGCGTGAAAAAAAAAAAAAAAACGCGTGTCTGGCTGGTTGGATGAGCCCCCCTTTCATCCATCCATCCTCCAATCCATAGCCAGAGCCAGCCAGGAAACGTACCGACCGACAGACCGACCGACAGTTCGACCGACCGACCGACCGACCGACAGGCCGAACTCGCGATCCGGCACGGCGAGCGAGCCCCTCCCGACGGATCCGTTCGCGGCGGGCGGGCCCATCCAGGATCCGATGGGGCGCGGCCGCCGCGCGGGGCAGCGGCGCACCGCGCGCGCGCGGCGCGTTCGGGTCTGATCCTGGGGTGGGCGTCCGGCGCGCGAGGGCCGCACGACGCTGCTTCGCCCGCGGCGCAGCGGGGGCGCTCGCCGCCGACGCCCACACGCCTGCGATTCGGGCAGGGGCGGCACGGGGGGCAGCAGCTCGGGCAGTGGGGGCAGCAGCAGCAGCGGCAGCACGGGAGGAGACAGAGGCCCCTCGCGGCCGCCGCGGCCGGCGCGGCGGGGGGCAGCGACGCGCGTCAGCACGAGGCGGAGCAACAGACGGAGCAGACGCGCGACCACGCCAACGACGTGGCGCTCGCGCACCTGAAGGAGTCCGGCGAGAGCGTGGGGCGCACGTGGATGGCGCTGCAGCGCTGGGAGGCGCGTCGCGCGCGCCGCGCCGAGCAGACCGCCGCCGACCACGCGCTTAGCAAAACAGCCAAGGTTGTCGTGTTCGGCGGCGGCTCGTTCGGCACGGCCATCGCGTCGCACCTCGCCTGGAACAAGCCCGGCATGGAGGTGACCATGCTCGTGCGCGACCCTGCCGTCGTGGAGGGTGTCAACGAGAGCCACCGCAACCCGCGATACCTCAGCCACCACGAGCTTCCTGAGGCAGTCAATGCGACAACCTGTGCGGCCGACGCGCTCGCCGGCGCCGAGGTCGCCTTCTTGGTCGTTCCCGTTCAGCGCACGAGGCAGTTCCTCGATGGGCTCAAGGTGCGTTGTTGGCGGCGAGTGGCGCGCGGCCGCGCGCGGCCGCAACGCGTGCGCTCGCGAGAGCGCGTGCCACCAGCGCTGACAGCCAGCCTGCGGCGCGCGTCCGCCACGCCACAGGACATTCTCCCCCCTGACCTGCCCATAGTGGCGCTGTCGAAGGGCCTTGAGCTGGGGACCAACCTTGTGCTCGCCGACGTGATAAAGGAAACCCTTGGCAAGCGCCAGCCGCTGGCCGTGCTGAGCGGCCCGACCTTCGCAAGCGAGATGATTGACCAGCGCCCGACGGCGATGGTTTGCGCCTCGCGCGACCGCAAGGTGTCGCTGCGCGTGCAGCAGCTGCTCGCGAGTGACTACCTTCGCGTGAACACGTCCGACGACGTCGTTGGCGCCGAGCTCTGCGGCGCCCTGAAGAACGTGCTCGCCATCGCCGCGGGCATTGTGGAGGGCCTGGAGCTGGGCAACAACTCGATGGCCGCGCTCGTGGCGCAGGGCATGAGCGAGATCCGCTGGCTCGCCGAGCGCATGGGCGCGCGACCGGCGACGCTCGCAGGACCCGCGGGCGTGGGTGACGTCATGCTCACGTGTTTCGTGCCCCTGTCGCGCAATCGCACGGTGGGCGTGCGCCTGGGCTCTGGCGAGAGCGTGGAGGACATTTTGGGCTCGATGAAGGAGGTCGCGGAGGGCGTGCCCACGGCGGCCGCTGTGGTCGAGCTGGCGAGGAAGCACAACGTGCAGCTGCCAGTGCTTACGGCAGTGGCCTACATACTCGCGGGGAAGATCACGCCGCGGAAGGCTGTGCTCGAACTCATGAAGCTGCCACAGATCGAGGAGCGGTGAGCGTCGCCCCTGTGCTGTCGACGCACTCCGGTGCGCAGCACGAGCGAGCCGGTGGCGACGCTGGCCATGGCGCGCGCGTGCGCATGCGCGAGTGTAGTTGTGTTCGCTGCGCGAGGCGTGCTGCTCGGGTCAATAATGCACCGTCGTGGTATTAGAATCAACTAGCTAGGGACGAGCGCGGCCGCGCCGGCGCATTGGGTGCGCGCGCGCGCGGCCGAGGGAAAGGAGGGATGCTGATTCCGTCATGCGCGCCTCGACGACAGGCCGCTGCGCGCGCTTTGTGGCCGCCCCGGCCCTGCGCGCGAGGCGACGCCAGGGCCGGGGCCACGCGCCCCCCGCGACGGCTTGAGTGCGCGCGTGGATGCTGACGCGGAGCGCGCGCTCGTCGGCCTGCCTCCTGCCGCGTGCTCACCCGCCGTGCCGCGAGAACCGTGCGTGCTGCGCGCGCCCGTGGCACTTCTCGCGCCAGCGCCGGCACCCCACACAGCCCTCGGCTTGGAAGGATTCGCTGAGGCGGGGCGCGTGCCGCTGCCATTGCGTCCACGCGTGGCTGCGCTCGCGGCGTGCACGTACTCCGGCGGCGGCGTGGATGCTGCGTCGCGCTGGCTCATGAGGCGTTCAACCAGTGCGTCCATCGCATCCATGTCGTGCATGCGAAGGTGCGCACGACGGTGGCTGCGGGACATCCCCGTCGAATGCGATGCGGCTGTTCCCGAGCCGAAGATCTCCGCCATCGATCGCAGCATGCCGTATCCCGAGGAGTTTGGCGCGGAGGGCCCTGACACCGTCGCGCGCGCCTTCCCACGCGTCGAAGGTGCATCCTTGCCTGAGCGCGGCCGCGCCGCCGCCTTGCCGGGGGGCGATCTCCGTTTGACATTGCGAGCGACTCGCGACTGAGCGCGCGGCGCCGACGTCATTTGCTGTGCGTGCCTGGGGCCCCCCTCCCCCCAACCGTTGGCCTCTGACGCGGCCACGGCACGTGCCGCACTGCGCTGTGGTAAGCCTGCAGCAAGAGCGCTTGTGCCGGCGTTCATAGCCACGTCAGAGCCCGCCTCGGCCCCTGCCATCACACCGTCGGTCAGCTCAACGTCCGTGTCATCCTCGTCGCTTCCCACCTCTGCGACGACAGTGGGGCCGGCGCTCTCCCCGACGCCATCGCTGAGTGTACCCCATAGCACCCTGGGGATCGCCTTGCCTCTCGAGGACTTCCAGCTGCTCGCATCCTCGCCGCCGCTGCTGCTGCCACCGTTGCTGGTGTGCGCACTGACGGGCATCGGGACATGGACCGGTGCTTGGGCGTCCGAGTTCACTCCAATTGATGAATTCGTGGTCGCTTTGGGGTGTGCTCGCCCTCCCGCAGCGCCGCCGGCCCCGCTCTCACTCGGCACTACCACCGCAGAGTAGTGTCGCTCCAAAACGTCGAGCGTTTCAAGTGCGCTCTCCGCATCGCAAAGCTCGCGGCGCGCACGATCGCGCTCACCAACTGCCAGTGCAAGGGCCCTCGCTGCACTGCCGCACGCCGCACCATGGCCAATGTGCACGCCGGCACATACCTTGGCTTGATGCTGCTGACGCTCCGAGAGCGGATGGGCCTCGCCCTGCTGCCGCACTCTTGCATGGTGCTCAGCGGTGGCGGACAACGGGATGTTCCGCAAGCGTTCCTCGATCGCGTGCGTTTCGGCTTCGTCGAGCGCCGTCCTTGCGCTCGCAAGCTGTCGCTCGAGTGCTGCCCTGTCGACGCGGTGCTCCCTCAGACAGCAGCCTCGCTCAGCGCCACTGCCGCGCATAGGACCCGCGCTGTCGAAGCGAAGCGCAGGAGCGCCGCAGCACGCATGCACTCCAGTGTTTGAGGCGCCAACGAAGCTCGCGGGCAGCGGATGGTACGCACAGCGCGACATGTGCGCCACGGCAAATGCCTGGCCACACACCCTGCAGTCAAGCACGCGGCTGAGCCCCCAGGCGTGCCAGTACAGGTCGCGCCAGGTGCAGCCGCGTTGCGCACGCAGCGACTTTATGTAACGATGCGCGGTCCATCCGCGCGCTGGGGTGTGTGTCGCGACCACGTTGCAGTGGAAGTCCACACACAGCGCAGAGCGGGCGCACACCAAACGCGAAGACGCGGCGGTCGCGAATACCTCCCCGCAGCGTGAGCAACACGACAGGAGCGAGCGCCCGCCACCCGTCCGCGGTGGAGCCGCTTGAAGCTCATCGACGCGATCAGGGCCCTCCGTCTCACTCTCCGCATCGTCGTGCCGCGCGTGCGTCGTGAGCATGTCCTCCAGCTTGAAGCGATACAGCTTGCTCACCAGCGCGTGCGCGTGTCTGGACAACGCCGGCTTCGCAGCGCTGTCGCTGCCTTTCGCAGCCACGGGGCCGTCGGACTTTGCGTTCCCGGTAGCGGCGGCGCGTACCTCCTCAATCGCGTCGACGTGCGCCCCGCGCGCAATGGCGCGGAGCACTGCCTCGGAGAGAGCGCACAGATCGACAGGGAGCTCGGCCACCTCGCGCAGATTCTGGGCGATGAATGCAACGCAGTCGGCGACAAGTGCGCGCATCTGCAGGAACTCAGAGGAGATGAGCACAGGTATGACGTTGGACAGCGCGGGGCGGCTGCGTGGCTGCGAACGCGAGGGTGCAAGCGCCCAGTCGAGCAACCAGCTGAACACCTCGAGGTCGCAGTGCACGGAGATCTCGACCTTGGCGGACGCGGCACCTGAGCCCGCCACCTCGGCCGCAGCGGCGCTCGCGCCCGCGTCCGCGCCGAGGTGCACGGCAAAGTAGGCCATCTCATTGAGCAGCGTGTCGAGCGCGCACTCGAAGTCGCGCTGCGCGCTCCTGCCCTCGTCGAACACGTGGATGATGACCTCCTTCGCAACTGCCGGCGGCCCCGCCGCCTCCGACGCCATCGCCGCGGACGCGAGGCCGCCGCGCGCCTGCGCCGGCACGGAGCGGCGCGGCGCGGCCAGAAGCCGCGCCAGCGGCAGCGGCCACGAGTCTGTCCGCGCACAGAAGGGGGGCGATGTCTTCGTGGAAGGGAAGGGGGGGAAGGGGGGGAGGGAGGCGCGCCCCCCGCCGCGGCCCAAGCGCAGGGGCGCGCACTCTGGCGAGCGCAACCAACTGCCGGCGGCGCATTCGAGCTCATTTGAGCGGGGCGCGCCTGACTCTGAGCGCACCGGAATGCGTTCTGATGGACGATCCGGCCTACTGTGGGGCCGCGAGCTGGCGAGGTGATGGGCGATCCGGCTGCCAGGGCGATGATACGATTGTCGGCGCGCGCGAAGAAGCAGCAGGCGCTGTTGGCGCGTGCGCGCGGCCACGGACTGAGGCGCGGCAGTGCCGCGCGTGGCGGCGCCCCCCCCCTCCCCCAATCACTACCAGCATTCACATCGCCAGGGGGTGCCGGGTGCCGCGCCGCCGTCGGCGGAGCGATGGGCGGCCAGCAGCGCCGCGAGCGCGGCGCAGCAGCGCTCGGAGGCGCTCATGCACGGAGGCGCCGCGACGCGAGGATGCCATGTTCGCAACGCGTTGCGGTCGCGCTCGCGGCGGCCCTGTGTGGAGCTGCTGCCGTCGGCGTGTTGACGCACAGACTTGCCAGTGCACTTGCCCAGCTGTCGTCGTCTGAGCTTTTCTCCGGCACGCTCGTCCCGCGGCGGGGACTTGCGTCGCGAGCGGGAGCGGCGAAGTTCCGGGCGACTGGTGCACTTCCAAAGGGTCACCGCTCGCTCGCATGGGCGAGCGACGCGCCGCGGTGCGACGTGCTGCTCGCGTCTACAAAGGTGCTACCATCACGCTGCGCCGATGAAGAGGGTGTGAGGGCGCAAAACGTCAGCAGTGGGGGGCGCTTGCCTCTTTTGATCACGGGCACGGGTCGCAGTGGCACAAAATTCGCGACGGACCTGCTGCAGCGCATGGGCATGCATATTTCGCACGACGACGCGCCGCCGGGGCCCGACGGCGCGTGCAGCTGGGTGCTGGCTTTCAAAGCTACCCGCGGCCGCTTTGAGCACCCGCTGCGCCGCGATTGCGACTACCCTTACTTTGCTCCCAATCTCAATGGCGCCCGCTTTGGCCTCGTACTGCACCAGGTAAGCTGCTCTGCGCCACCCGCAGAGCTGCCGGCTGATCTTCCCCTGATGTCGTTCAGTCTCTGATGCCTTCTTTGTCCTCCACGCATTTCTAGGTGCGCAATCCGCTCGATGTCGTTGCGAGCAGGGTCACCAATGGCTGGCTCTTTCAGCAAGGCGGGTATGTCGATCGCCACACAGCGATAGGCAACGCTGTCACCTCCAGCCACTCGCGCGGAGGCGGTGGCACGAGCATAGGCGGGACGCAGAGGAGGCTGCTGGGGGGAACAGGCGGGCTCGAGTTCGATCACAGCAAAGAGATCGGCGCCCGTGCGAACTTCACTGACTCTGAGCGCCGGGCGCTGCTGAAGTCACTCCAGCACTGGGTCACCTGGAATTCCTTCGTAGAGCGGATAGCTGATGCCAGATATCGCATGGAAGACCTGGCATCCGACGTTAGCCTCGCAGGAGCTGTCTGCGAGGTTGCGGCGACGGCAGTGGCGGCCATTCGGAGTGGCGATGAGCACGCCGCTGCTTCTCTTCGGTTGGCTAGTGCTCGCTTTGATGCGCAGCCATCGTTGACCGGCACGACCAACGATGAGGACATCGCCCGCGAGTGCCCAGGCTACGCGTCCCTGCGCGCCGCGTTCGCGTCTGCCGGCGGGGGGGCAAGGGTCGTGTGCCCACCAAACAGCCGAAAACCTGAGTGCGTCAACTCGTCCAGCACAGGTGCGGGAATGCGCGCGCGCACCGCATCCAAATAGTGCAGCAGAGGCGAGCAAGTATGCTGACGCTGCCGCTACGCGCACTGCGCCGTCACTACGCTCTCTGCCACTGCGCGCCTTCCCACCCCCAAAGACGCTGCGCAGGGCGTCGCTCGCTCCAGGCTGACCTGGAGGGACATGTACGACATCGACGAGGACTTCGCTGCTATGGCGATGGGGATGGCGCGAGAATATGGGTACTTCGTCGGCGAGCAACAAGATCCATTCACACCCCGGCCTTCAGCCAAGGGATGCGGCTTTGGCGTCGGCAGCGCCGATCAGCACAAGTGGGGCTGCGTGGCCTTGCACGCGCGCTAGCAGCTCGCCGTACTTGGTCGTGAGCGTGCATGCGTTGTAGTGCGCGGTCGCGCGACCGTGCGGCACGCGCGGTGGGGCGCGCACAGTAGCAACAGCTGGCGAGCGCTGCCGGATGACGTCTGCAGGGAGCAAAAATGGCCCGCGGGGAGCGGTGTACGTTACATGTGTGCCCGGGCGATGCACGCGCGTTGCCGTGCCGCGGAGAAGCATGGAGTCCAGCCCTTACTTGGTGGTCTTGGCCCTCTTCGCAGCCGGGACGTCGGCGCCGGCGGCGTTGCGGTCAAAATGCGAGCGCAAGCCCTGCCAGCACTTGTAGTAGTCTGCGTCGCGGTGGTCCGCACTGAGGGCGTGCGGAGCGATGCGTGGCGTGGCATTCACCTCGAACATGAAGGCCAGGGTGTCGTCCGGTAGCCGGTGCGGAGGGTCCTGGTTGTCGCCTCCACGACCGCGCGCGACTTCGGTCTCGAACGAGGTCGTATCAGGTCCGTGCGGCGTCATGCACATGTGCAGGCTTGCGCCTCCCGGCTGAAAGCCACCCTTGCCGGCCTCCTTGGCCTCGTACTCGCCGCGGATGAGCCCCATGAATTCGTTCATGGCGTTGCGGTGATAGTACGGCGGCCTGAAGGTAGCGACGCTCACGCTCCACCTGGGCGGAAAGATGACGAAGTCGGCGACGGCGGTGCCGGGCGTTGCGGATGGTACCGTCAGCACTGTGAAGATGGAGGGATCCGGGTGGTCGAACATCACGGCGTTCACTGGGCAGAACTTGCTGAGGTCGTACTTATACGGGTAGTAGTTGCCATGCCACGCCACGACATTGAATGGCGAAAATGGCTGGCGCGCCTCGAAGAGCTGCCCCTCGAATTTGTGCAGCACTCTGAAGCCACCGCCCCCCCTCGACATGTCATGTCGCTCGTCCGTCTCCTCGAACCACGCCTCGGGCGCGTGAAAGTCGCGCTCCGCCGCCAGGCCATTCGCGCCAATCGGCCCCAGATTGGGCAGCTCGAACCTCCCCGAGTACACCTCCAGAATATAGCCCCTCGCGGCGGTGCTCCCGGAGGCACCGGGCTCAAGCTTCACAGCGAAGCGGACGCCGCGCGGCATCACGCAAATCTCGGTCGGGGCCACGCGCAGCCTTCCGAACTCGCTCTTGATCCGCAGCGCGCCCTGCTGTGGCACGATGAGGAACTCACCGTCCGCGTTGCACAGGCAGCAGTCGTCCATGGACTTGTTGCACGCGTACATGTGCATCGCGTAGCCGCTCTTATCAGCGCTGCTACCTGCACCGCACATCGAGTACAGGCCTCGCACGAAGTCGGTCGGCGCGTCCGGGCCGGGCACTTCGAGCGGGTCCCAGCGCAGCTGGTTAGGAGTAAGGTGGGCCTTGCCGAAGTCGCCGACGAGCTTCTCGGGCGTAGGTGCCGGCGCAAAGGGCTCGTGCGTCACGCTCGGGCGGATGCGGTACAGCCAGGCCTTGAAGTTGTCCTTGCGTGCCATCGTGAACGCGGTGCCGCTGAGCTGCTCGGCGTAGAGCCCGTACGCGCACACGCGCGGGTTGTTGCCGCGCGCCGGCAGCGCGCCGGGCAGCGCCTCGCTCGAGAAGGTGTTGCCGAAGCCGCTCTGGTAGCTCAGGTCGGCCCACTCGCAGGCGCCCTTGTCCGCAGGCACGCCCATATCGATCGCCCCGCTCCCCATCGCCGCGCGTTCCCCCGGCCGGTGCCCCCCCCCTTCCCCCCCCCCCTCGCGCCCGCGCCCGCGCCGCCACGCGGCCGTCTGCGAGGCGCCCCTCACGGGCGGCCGCCTCGCCGGAAGCGGAGCGCTTGCCTCTCTTCCTCCCTCCCTCCCTCCCTCCTCGGTCGCCTCCCCCCACACACACGCGCCGGCGCCGGCGCGACACGGACGCCCGCGGCCCGCGCGGGCCGACCGCCGGCGCGCGCGCGCTGTGGCGCAGCGCGCTCTTTGCCCAGTCGCTCATCAGATCTTTTTTCCCCCCTCTCCTTTTTTGTTGGCTTCTGCCACGGCAGCGCGCACGGAAAGAACATGCACACGTGTGCACCGGCCGGGCACACATCGATGTGGGCCATCAGTCGAACGCCGGCGACGCGACGGACGCACCCATTCGATCGACCCTCGCGGGGCCCGCCTAGCGCAGACCTCCCCTGCTGTGGCGCTCGCTCGCTAGAGAGAGCATCGTGATGGTGCAGTACTAGGACTAGCCATTAGTCTAGATGCACCCTTATTGAAAAGCATGTAGGCATGTGTTTATCCCACGGGAGAGTTTTAAAAAAAAACGCGCCACCCGGTGCGCGTTCGAGTGCCCGAGTTCGGCCTCCCCCTTCCCCCCCGCGCCCGGGCGAGCCAGCTGGCCTGTCCGGCGTGGATCCGGCCGCGCGGGGCGCGCGCGGGGGGCCGTGCGCGGGATCGCTCGGGGAGGATTCGAATCGGGGGTTCGGGGGCGCGTTCGGGGCGGCTCCGGCCGGTCTCGCTCGCGTTTGCGACGCGCCAATCGGCGGGCGAGGTTCAAAGTGATGGCGAGGGCTCGGACATGGGTGGGAGCCGAGCCGCATGGGAGGGCAGTCCTTCTTGAGAGAGAGAGAGGGAGAGGGAGAGGGGGGCCCGACGAGGGCCGCGAGGAGTCCTGCTGCCCGGCCTCCTCGGCCGCGGCGTGGCGCCACAGGGCACACTCGGGGCGCGGCGCCCCGAGCGCGCTCCCCCCGCCCGCACGAGCACGCTGCCCCGCAGCCATCGAGGGGGCCGCCGCGCGATCCGCCCGCGCGCGCGCTCGGCGCCCCGCAAAGAGGGTCTGGAAAAGTCCGCCCCCATAGCTCACATGGCATTCAAAGACGCGGGCGCCGCGCGGGGGGGAAGGGGGCGGGAGGGTTAAGGTTTCGATCGAAACCCCAAATGCAGCGGGGCGCGCGCGCGCGCGTGGCGCGACGGGGGCGCGCCGCGGAAGCGCGCGATCGAATTATGGGAATCCCGTTAAAAGTAATTACAAAATTATATCTTAGAGACCTTTAACGCGCTTCGAAAATGAAACGGGGAAAACGGGGCGTCGCGTGCGTGTGTGTGGCCAGAAGAGCGCGCCCCCGCCGAGGCCCAAAAAAAAAACGCGGCCGAAAATATAAAATCAAAATCAAAATGTGAGCACCGCCGTCGGCCCAACGACAACCGCCTTCTGCGCTTCCGGAGGTTTTCGACGCGCGTTGACGCGTTTTTTGCAGCTCAATTCTTGAAAATAATTCGCGGAAGATCGGTCGAAATCGGCGTCGGCACCCGCCGGTCAAAAAGCACACGGGCGTGGAAAAGTGCACCGGCGTCGCATCGCGCCCGATCGGCTCCGTGGGAGGCATGGAATCCAAGATGTCGGAATCCATTGGATTCCATATTTCAGTGCGGGGGGAAATAAGTTCAAGTGATATTAGAATGATTCGATGGATACGCCGGCATCTGCGCATGCGCCGGCGCGCGCGCGCGCGACGCACACAACGACGGCGTGCGCCGCTGGCGCCCCGCGTGCCAGCCAGTGCGCGGGCGGGCGACGGGCGGGTAGTTGAGAGGCCGGGGCAGGTGAGGGGAGGGAGGGGGGTGGAGGGGAGGATCGAGGGCGCGGTGCCTGGCGGTTGGCAAGGGGGGGTTCGAGCGCTCGGCTGCGCGCTGGCGCGCGGCGCGCCGGCGAGCCGCGTTCGCCGAGTTGGCTCGTCGCAGTCGGCGGGGGCCGGGGAGGCTCCGTCAGGCAGTGGCGCGGCGGGGCACCGCCAGCCGCCGGCTGCCCGCGCGAGGGCCGGGCCTGGGCGGGCCAGACGGGCGAGGCTTAGGCTGGGTGCCGCTCAGGGGTTGGGCGCGCGGGCGAAAGAGCTCGGGCGCGGCGACACGAGAGCATTGACGCCGTTGCCGAGAGGTCCCGTGCCGAATCCGTCGCCGCCAGAGCGCGCGAGCAGTTGTAGCCATGGCGGGGGATGAGCACTACTGGCCGGGCGACGAGGAGGGGAAGCTGAGTGTGGTGACCAGCAAAAACAGCGTAAAGGTGCGCTGCGCGCCTCAATTCGCCGCGTCGCCTAGGCTTGTCTCCGTCCCACGGACGCGCTTCTGGAGTGTTGTTGGTCAACGCCGTCTCACTCCGCGCCTGGTCAATGCTGGCCCGCACGGCGTGCGCGCGCTGCTCCTGGGAGGGAATCTCGCCTTCTTTCCGCACGAGCGAGATGCCGTGCGTGGACACTGCCTGGTCTCTGGCGCGAATTGTCGCGTCCGCGTCCGCGCTGCTCACTAACCCGCCCCGCTCCCGTCCTCCCGCATGACCCCCTCTCCCCCCACACACACACCCGTCACCCCCCCCGCGCGTGCGTGCGCCAACCGCGCAGGTCATCCTGCTGGGCGACTCCGCGGTGGGCAAGTCGAAGCTGGTGGAGCGCTTTCTGATGGATGGCTTCGCCCCGCAGCAGCTGTCCACGTACGCGCTCACGCTCTTCCGATACAACTACAAGGTGCCGGGCGATGCGGACCCGACGGCGGACGGTGCTCTGACGGGCAAGACCGTGCCCGTTGACATCTGGGACACCGCGGGGCAGGAGCGCTTCTCGACCTTGCACCCGAGCTACTTCTACAAGGCGCATGCGTGCATCATGGTTTTTGACGTCACGCGCAAGGCGACGTACAAGCACCTCGAGAGATGGCATCAGGCGCTGCAGGAGTACGCGCCTGACATCCCCACGTTCGTTGTGGCCAACAAGGTCGACGTGGACTACTCGGTGACGCAGCGGTCGTTTGCGTGGCCCACCAAGCACAGGCTGCCCTTCTTCTTCGTCAGTGCTGCAGACGGGACGAATGTGGTCAAGGCTTTCCACGCGGCGGTCGCGGCTGGGCTCAGGCGCAAGGAGTGCCCGCCTGAGGACGTGTACAACGATATCCTCAATCTATTGGAGGAAGACCAACTCGGGGAGGGCACGCGAGGCAACGTGAGCCTCATAGGCAGCGCCT
Source organism: Prasinococcaceae sp. CCMP 1430 (assembly GCA_013416795.1). Lineage (NCBI taxonomy): Eukaryota > Viridiplantae > Prasinodermophyta > Palmophyllophyceae > Prasinococcales > Prasinococcaceae > Prasinococcaceae sp. CCMP 1430. The sequence goes on from RQSC01000014.1 coordinate 598,110, forward strand.
AAGCGAGGCGGCGCAGGCGCGGCAACCTGAGTGGGGGAGGTCACGGGCGGTGCCCCTTGCAGACGTCGGGGGCGCGCGCGCGTGCGCTGCGGAGTCGAGTGCGGACCACACAATCTCATTCTTAAAACACACACAAGCACCCTACCACCGCCCGTCTGGGGCGGGTGTGTACCACCCGAGCGCGCTGCAGAGGCGCCGCTGGGGATGCCATCGCGATGTGCGCAGAGTGCGGCGCGCGCTGAAGTGCTGCCCTCGTGCTGTGCTCTTTGGCCGCGTGAGGGGGCTCACGCGTGCCACTCCTCCGCCAAGCGGCTTGATCCCGACACGCATTTTGCGAGGCTGTGCGGCCACTGCTCGCGGGGGGCGCCACACTGCGCGCGTGTCCCAGCAGGCGCATGGTGCGGAGAGGGCGTCACGCAGACGCGACGGGGCGCTGCGAGGGCATTCGCTCGCTGGCACGGCGCCAGGTGCGCATGCGCGCGTGATGGCTGCGGAATGCGCTGGGGGAACTGCGGGGGGCGCGAGAGTCTTGGCACAGCCCGGCCAGCGGGGACGGCGGAGCGGGCGGCCGCACGCGCCACGGCCGCGGCAGTTGCAGAGGCGGCGACATCATCGCTCCACAGCACGCCAGCCAACGCATGCGCGACAGCAGGCGCCGTCAGTGACTCTTGAGAGCGCCGGCGTCGGGGGCATCGCCGTCGGGGCCCTCGTGTGCGCTCCGGCGCACACGCAGGCAGCGCGCGAGGCGTTGATCGCAGCGGGTGCGACACTGAGGAAGGATGGGGTCACGCCATTCGAGCCTTCGCTGTGGGCACCTGCAGACCCGGCTGAGGCTGATGCGCTCGGCCGCACATTGAGCGTGGCGCGTAGCTCGCCCACGCTCTTCGCAGTGCACGCATCGCATGGCGGCGACTTCGACGCGCCGCTGCTGCTCTGCCCTGATGCGATGCCGCCGGGCGCGTCGTGGGCGTGGGTACGCGGCCTGCGCATGAACTCGGTCGCGTGCGCGCACCACCGACCGACGAGCGAGGGTTGTGAAGGGTTCTCGCACTCACACGGACACCGCACGCGCCCATCGCGGCGACAGCAGCAGCACACTGAGGCGGTTGCCGCTTTTGAGGCGACCGCGCGAGCGGGCGGGACGCCGCACGTGCCGGCGTCGTGTGCCGCGTGCGCCGAGCCACGCTTCACGTTCGCAGAGCTCTTTGCAGGCATCGGCGGTTTTCGCCTCGCGCTGCAGCGCACCGGTGGCGAGTGCGTGTTCGCTTCTGAGCTGGACACGCAGGCGCGCGCAACGTACGCGGCCAACTTCGGCCCGGACATGGCACTCTACGGCGACATCACCGAAGTGCGCGACGCAGAGCTGCCCGCGAGGTGCGATATGGTGGTGGGCGGGTTCCCCTGCCAGTCTTTCTCAGCCCGTGGCGAGCGCATGGGGCTCGAAGATCCGCGCGGCCGGCTCTACCTCGAGGTGGTGAGAGCCATGAAAGTGTGTCAGCCGCGCGCCGTGCTCCTAGAGAATGTCGAGAATCTGCTACACGTGAGCGACGGCCGGGCGCTCGAAGCCATTGTGGACGACCTTGAGGGCGCAGGCTACCGCGTGCGGACGCAGGTCGTCGATGCGTTGCACTACGTACCCCAGCACCGCAAGCGACTGTGGTTCGTAGCGTTCAGGGAGGACGTCGCCGCGCGCGCGTTCGAGCGCTTCGAGTGGCCGCACCACACCCCTCCAGCGCCCGGGGGGCCCTTTCCGCATGCTGTCGCAGATGTGCTCGAGCCAGCAGGCTGTGACTCGGCAGTAGGGTGCGCTCTGAGCGACGAGCACAAAGCAGTCATCGCGAAGCGTTGTGGTGTCACCGCAGACGGCCATCCACGCTACCGGAGCGCCCCCCAGGGCTTTCCCGCACGGACGCTCATCGCCTCGTACAAGTCGCAAAGCGCGTACTACGCAGAGCTCGTCGCGGACGCGACAGCCCAAGGCCCTGGCGAGCCAAGGTACTACACGCCCCGCGAGTGCGCGCGCATCATGGGCTTCCCTGAGGACTTCAGATTGCCCGAGAACAACCGAGCGTACCACCAATTGGGCAACGCGGTCGTGCCGCAGGTGGTCGAGGCGCTCACCAGAGCTATCGTGGATGCTTTAGAGATGGATGATGGTCCACCGTCGTGACTGCATGTATCTAATGACCCCAAGTATTACCTAAGTCGCGAGGAGGACCGCACGACGTCTCTAGGAAGCTAGCAGCGGTTCTGCACATCGCCGAGCGGCGGCGAACGCGGTGCGCGGCGCCCGCTCTTCGGGCGCGCGCGCGGAGTCACCGCTGGCGCTCCCAGCATTGCCGCGAGGCTCGTGTCCGCTCCGGCCGGTCCTGGCGCACTGGGCAGGTCCTGATCATCGATTCGAGCCTCCGCCATGGCTCGCGACAGTCGCTCCACCGAAGCTTCTGGCTGCGGCGCGAAGGCCTCGCCCATGGCTGTCGAGTAGGCGTGCGACAGTGCCATGCCCTGCGAGAGCAGCTTGCCGAGGGCCTTCCGCCGAGGGTCATCGACAGACGGACCCGCCTCGGGTCCCAAGATGTTCAGCAGCGCGCCAGCGGCGCACCTCTGCGCCTGCATCTCGTCGCCAAACAGGAGGCCCATCAACGCTGGCACGGCGTCGCTCTCCCGTATGAGTTTCCTGCTCGCAGCCTCTCTGCTCACGTTCTGTTCCAGCGCCCGCCGAGGTGCAGGTGGGCGGCGCGGCCACTTCTGTCAGCGTGCTCGTATTTTCGCAACAGCAGGGGCAACTCCTGCCCACAGCGCACGCGTGTGAAGGCGGCGCACGCAAAACACATCGGACTGAAAGAGGCCCTTTGTCATCGCACGATCGCCGCTTGCGTGACACACCTGTAGAGCCCCCGCCGCGCTCGCCGCCACGGCGGGTTGGGGCGACTCCAGCAGCGCGACGAGCAGCGGGATGCCGCCATGCATGCGGACTGCGCGAATGGCCTCCGCATCCGAGCTCATATTGTGCACCGCGCCTGCAGCGCGCATGCGGACTTTGACGCTCTGGCTCGCCAACATAGCTACGAGCGGTCCCACAGCCCCACACTCCCTGACCGCCTTGCGCCCGTGCGCCTGGTAGCAGATTGACTGGATGGCGCCGGCGGCGTTGGCCTGCGCCGCCAGCGCAGCAGACGGGGCACCCGCACTCACTGGTTTGTCCCCGAGCGCGGCGACGGCCGCCGCCGCGGCGCCCTGGCGCAACGCGGCGTCGACGTTCTCGGTTTCGTAGCACGCGTTGAGAAGCACATTGGCGGCCTCTGCCGCCACCTCGAGGCTCGACGGGTCGCGCAGGTGTCGCAGCGCGGCCGCGACGCCCTCCTCGCCGAACGCGAGACGGTTTGGGCGCTTGCGGCACAGCACCTTGAGCGCGCGCAGGGAGAGCAGCGCCAGCTCTGTGTCGATGTCATCGGCTCGTAGGAGGCACAGTAGGCCCTGGAAGGGGTCCTCCTCGTCTGCTCTGCGGAGGTTCGGCGAGTGCTGCGACTCCTCGTTGGCTCGGACGAAGCCGCCGAGCAAAGCATTGAGCGAGGCGCGATTCGACGCGGTGGCGGGCGCGCCGGCGAGCAGCGCCGCCTCGAGCGCGTGGCCGCTGCCGTGCGCGCTCAGGAAGGTGTCCACCTTCTCGAACGACGCCCACTGCTCCGCGCCCTCCGCCATGCTGCCCGCGTCCGCCCGCCCGCCCGCCCGCCCGCCCGGGGGGGTGGCGACGGGCCGCATTTGGCGCGAGCGCGGACCGACTCGGCCGGCCGACCGGGCCCGCGCCGCCAAAAAAAAAAAGCACGCCAAAAAAAAAAAGGCGAAACCTCAACCTCCGCGGGACCCCCCCAGTCAAAGCGCACGCAACTCCGACCTTATGGGGACCCTGACGGCGTGACCGCAAAGGGGCGCATACAGTACTGTGTAAGGGTGGGCGGCGTCAGAGCCGGAGCCGCCGGGGGATCCCACTGCTCCGCCCGCGTCGGCGCTGACCCCAAACCTCCCCGACGCCCGCCGCGGCGCTCCCGCGTGCCGCGCGACCTCCGTACCCGAACGCGGCGCGAGGCCTCGCGGACCCTGCGGACCCTGTCGTGCCCGTGGCGCCGCGCGGGTGGATCACGCGGCGCGCCGCGTGGCGCCCGACGCGTCGGCCGTCCTGCGCGCAGCAGTCCCACGCCGTGGCGGCGGAAGAGGACCAATAGCCGAATAGGAATAGGAATAGGAATAGGAATAGACTAGCTAGACTAGGGACTACTGTACAGTCAGCCCCAACACATCCGGGAGGTCCCATCGAGCTTCCCCCGGAATAGGAATACTGGAATAGGAATAGGAATAGGAATATGAGTTTACAATGGACTAGACTAGTCCTGCTCCTGCCCCGGTATACAATATTCCATTTGTGCTCAAAAGTACCCACGGGCGATCACATAAATGCATCCACTCGCTGCTGTACAGTCAGCCCCAACACATCCGCGAGGTCCCATCATGCTCCCCCCCCCTGGCGTTTCAGACCAACGCATGTATTCTACGTCAAACGGGTGACCGTTGCTGGCACAAGCAAAACCTGATATCGACCAAAAAATCGACAAAAAAAAACAAAATCCACTCGCCCGTGGGGATCAGGGCGCCGGGGGCGCGTCAAACGGGGAGGAGCTCGCGTAAAGAGAAACGAGGGCACCCGTTTGAGGTAGAATGTGCATGCTCGTCCCGAGTTGGGGTTGGAATCATTTTATATCAAATTGAGACAGCCCTCGGAAGGGTTTAGTGTTAACCCTTCTAGCAAAATGACACATCAAAACACACGAAAATGAGGACGGAGGGGACCAAAAAATTGCTTGGTCAATTGGAAAGTAACCCGAACTCACAGCAAAATGATCCAAAATGAATCAAAATGAACCAAAATGATACGTATAAATGCATTAAGACGCGAACCCTACAACCGTAATGCGCACGCCCGCGCACGTTGGCAACAAAAAACAACAAAAAGATTGAAGGGTCCCTCTCAACGCATTCTGACCTATCTATTCTTTTTGTTTTTGACGCTATCGGTAATTTGATGTGAAATGGGGGCGACGCGTCGCGCCAACGGCAACTGGCCGTGGCGCTCCAAAATTGCATCCAATTTTAGATCAACCTGAGTGCGTTCACTTTGACGTACGGAAGGCCCGAGCGCGCCGAGGGCGGCCTCGGACGGCGCCGCGGGCGGCCTCGCGGGCGTCGCCGGCGGTGCCGCCAAAAAAAAAAAAAAGGAAAACGAAAAACGCGTCCGGAAAAGTTCCAGGGAAGAACTGGCAATTGAATTCGATACGACCCGCACTTTGAAAAAAAAAACTTTCGGAATGACCTCTCGAGGTCACTCTGCATGCGCGTGTGAAGCAATGAGGCATCCGAATCAATCGAGCGGTGCGTTAGAGTTGCGGTCGGCGTGCCGGGCCATCAAAACGCACGCGCGCCGCTCGCGCCGAACGGCGCGGCGCGCGGCGCGCCATCAAAACGCACGCGCGCTCGGCGCGAGCGCGCGCTCCCGCGGAGCAGAGGCACACCGCGCGCGGCACGCGCCCCCCCCCCCTCACCCTCACCCGCACCGGAGGCCCAGCCCGATCGGCGTCACCGCGTCGCGACCGCGGTCTGTCCCGGAGGACGAGCCTCTGACCGGCGTCCGCGCGTGCATCGCTCGCTCGCGCGCGGGGGGGAGGCGGGTGCAGGAGCGCGGTCGGCGGCGGGCGCGCGGCCGATTTTTTCGCGCGCTCGACAGAGACAGACGAAATGGCGGCGACGGCGGTGGTGCGCGCCGCGGCGGTCGCGGCGCTCCTGGTGGCGCTCGTGCCGACCGCCGCCGACGCGAACCGCAGGCACCACAAGAAGAGGCCCAAGATGCCGCCGACGCTCCCGCCGACCAAGTCGCCGCTCGTGTGGTCCCCGACGAATGCCCCGACGGCCGAGCCAACGGTGCGTCCGCCCGTTGCACCGGGGGCGCCGCGCAAAAGCGCCGAAAAAAGAATCGGGTGTGCGAAATGTGCTCGCGCGCGCGCCGGACGGGTCGGTTGTGCGCGCAGCTCTTGTGCGCTGTGTGGGCCGCCTCTGCCGCTTCGCCCGCTGACACGATTCGCGCTCGGACGCCGGCCGCTCGTGCCATCGCCGTTCGCGCTGCTTACGGCGATGCTCTCATCACCGCCACTGGTTTTGCGCGCGCGCGATCCTTTTGGACCAACAATGCATTGCGCATTTCCAAATCGCTCGCTCATTGCGCCCCAAATTTACCCGCGCTGTGCCCCGCCCTCCCCCCCTCTGCCACGACGCGCCACGCCTGCGTGCTCCGCCTTGCAGTGGGCGACGCTCTCGCCGACGCGCAAGCCCGAGCGGACGCGCCAGCCCACCGCGTCACCGACAGACTTCACCCCGCTCCCGCCTCTGATCCCCACAGACAGTCCAGTGACGCCCACAGACAGCCCTGTGACGCCCACGGCGGCTCCGATCCAGATCCTGACCGACAGTCCAGTGTTTCCTACCGACGCACCGACGGGGGAGCCTACTGCGAGTCCGTCGGCCACCCCGACCCGCAAACCCACTCCGTCACCGACCGACTCGCCCACAACGGAGCCCACGCCGTCTCCAAGCCGTGCCCCCACGCCTTCGCCCACCGACTTCATCCCGCTGCCGCCGCTGCCGACGCAGTCGCCGACCAAGTCACCGACTGTCGCTCCGACGCCCAGGCCGACGCCGCGCCCGTTTATCCGCACGTTCCGACCGACAGAAGCGCCCACGCGTGCGCCGGCCGACCTGCCAATCTCCAGCCTGCCGCCACTCCCGACGCCCAGTTCGACGTTCCCGCCCGAGGTCTGCACGTGCACGTGCTCGCCTACGTCGGCGCCGACCGAGGTGCGACGCGCGGCCGATCGCGCGCGCCGCTGTCGCCGCCACTCGCCCCCACATTGCTGAGCGCTGACGCACGTTGGGCATATACTGCGATCGGTCGACCGGCTCGCCGTGCACGCTTGCCTACTTCGCAGGCCCCGTCTGGAAGCCCCACTGAATCCCCGACGACGACACCCACCAACGTGCTGCCCCCAGGCGAGAGCTGCAACGGTGGCTGCGGCGTGCAGCGCCCTTCGGGCTGTTGGTGTGACGCGGAGTGCGTCGGCTACAACGACTGCTGTCAAGATGTGTGCGGCGCGTGCGGCGTGGCGTGTAACCCTCCGCCAACGCCGCAGCCGAGCGCGCCGCCGACCCCGAGCCCGAGCGCTGCTCCGACCGGCGCCCCGACGCCATCGCCGACCGCCGCACCGAGTGCAAGCCCCACGAATGCCCCCACCGTGCCCGACGGCTTCCCGAGTGTCGCGCCGACGCTCAGCCCGAGCGACTCGCCGAGCGATGCGCCGACCCTGAGCCCTACTACCTCTCCGAGCGAGGCGCCCACGCTCAGCCCGAGTGCCACGCCCACCGTGTCGCCAACGAGCGCGCCCACCAACGTGCTGCCGCCGGGGGAGAGCTGTAACGGCCATTGCGGCCTCCAGCGCCCGTCGGGATGCTGGTGCGACGAGCAGTGCACTGGCTACGGCGATTGCTGCCTGGACGTGTGCGGGGTGTGCGGCTTTGCGTGCCCGCCAGAACCCACACCAAGCCCGACCGCAGCGCCGACCGCGAGCCCGACTGCATCGCCTAGCCTCTCGCCGACCCTCTCGCCGACCGCATTGCCCAGCGATTCGCCGACGTCGCACCCCACGGACAGTCCAACCAAGTCGCCCACCGTGCGGCCGACGGAGTTCCCTACGGAGGCGCCGACCCTGTCGCCAAGCGACTCACCCACGGACGCGCCAACGATGTCGCCGACACAGCTGCCAACGGACAGCCCGACAAAATCGCCTACCGTGACCCCCACCGACCTGCCGACCGAGGCGCCGAGCGACTCTCCCACAGACACACCCACGCTCTCGCCGAGCGACTCGCCCACGCTTCAGCCCACGCAGAGTCCGTCCGACACCCCCACGGAGACACCCACCGATTCTCCGACGCCGCAGCCCAGCCCGAGCCCGACCAAGTCCCCCACCGCGCGGCCGACGGATTTCCCCACGAGGTTCCCGACCGCGGCTCCCACGCGTTCGCCGACGCCGCAGCCAAGCCCGAGCCCGACCAAGTCTCCGACCGTGCAGCCGACGGAATTCCCCACGCGGTTCCCAACGGCCAACCCCACGCGTCGCCCGACGCCGCAGCCGACGCGCGCGCTCGGCGAGACGACCTCGCCGACGAAGTCGCCGACGAATCCTGTCACCCCTTGAGCGACGGTCGTCTGCAGTCATGATGCTTTCCGCGATGCCTCGGCCATCTTACAATTCCGACACGCCACTGATCAGACACAGTGGCATCTCTATCTCTCTCTATCTTCGCCTTCCCTCCCAACACTTCCTCACACGCCCCACACCCTACGCCCGTACTGCTGCCTTCATCATCGTCATACCATCGACGACGAACATGCACATCCTGTCAACTGCCTTCAAACATTGCTCTACCATCGCCAACGCTGCACGACCATGACTCACTGAGCACCGAGTCCACTGACGACAAGCGACGCGCCGCTGTCGGCTGCGACCGACGGACGAGGGATGTAGGCCATCGGCACAGGTGGCCCTCCCCGTCGCCGCGCGGCGCTGCGCGCCATCAATTGCTCGTGAATCGTTCCTCTTCATTTCTGCGGCTCGGCGGCGCAGGCGCGCGCTGCGGCTGCTCGTTGCCGTTGCCTTTTCGGATGTTGGCGTATGCGGAACGCTCCCGTGGGTGTGATCAATAGTGCTTGTCTTTGATGGTGTGCCCACAGCGCGGCGACCACGCGCGCACACGCGTGGCGGCGGCGGCGGATGAGGAGCGGCGAGAGCCAGAGCCGGCGCGGGGCCGAGCAGGGCGCGGCGGGCCCCACACAGCGCGTCTCCTCATCGCGCGACGCGCGCAGCGGCGGCGGAGGGCGCGTGTGTGGGTGTGGCGGCGACGGCCCCGGTGGCGACGACGGGAGCGTCCACGCGCGTCGGGTGGGCTCGGTGGGGGTTCTCTCCTCGCGCATTCTGCTCCGCAGGGGGTGCCCCAGGCGGTTCGGACGGCGGCGACGCGCACAGTGGCGGCGAGGCGCCCGACTCGGAGCGCGGCAGCGACGCCGCCGAACAGGTGCTCGCGCTCGCGCTCCAAAAGGTGCCTGAGATGGGGTGGAGCGACGCCGCGCTCGTCGCCGCCGCGGAGGAGCTCGGGCTGAGCGGTGCGGCGGCCGCCGCGACGGCGCCCCGCGGCGGCCTCGACCTGGTCGAGGCCTTCGTCTCGCGCTGCGACGAAGAATTCGAGGCACGCCTCGCGTCGCCGGAGATGCTCGAGGAGCTCGCGCCGCTCGGTGTGCAGCAACGGCTCGCGCTGCTCGTGCGTGCGCGGCTCGAGATGCTTGGGCCCGTACTTCGCCACTGGCCCCAGGCGCTGGCGCTCCGTGCCGACCCTCGTTCGGCACCTGCGGCCGTGGCTGCCGTGGCGCGCTCGGTGAACGCCATGTGGATCGCCGCGGGCGACACGAGCACCGACCTCAACTGGTACTCGAAGCGTGCGGTGCTCGCGGCTGTGTACGGCTCTGCCGAACTCTACATGCTCACGGACACCAGCGAGGGCCACGCGGACACGTGGGCTTTCGTCCAGCGGCGCCTTGATGACGCGGTGAGCGCCGGTCGGACGCTCTCGGAGGGGCTGCGCGCGGCGGGGCTCGGCGGGACCGCGCAGCAGCCATCGGACAGCTCGGGCGCGGCCAATGCGCACGCCGCCGCGACTGACGGAGGCGCCGACGGCACCAGCGACGACGACGCGAAGCGCCAGTAGCGGCAAGGGCGGCGCGCGGCCTAGCTCTAGGTTCTGCTGCGGGGCCCACCAAAGCTCTCTGTGTACAACTCATTCATTTCCTACGCGCGCGCGCGTCGTCAGGAGCGCGCTGCGTCCAACGCGCACGGAGGTCGCGCAACGCGCGCGCGCCGCGCTACAGCAGCTTGCTGAGCTCGCCCCCGGCAGCGGAGAAGTCGTGCCACAACTTGAGCGTCGTGAGGAGGGGAACAAGCGCAACAGCGGCAACAACCGCCCAGCCGCGCCACCCCGAACGCTCGAAGGGCTGCCACCGCCCCTGCGCGTCGAGGACACGCAACCTCCCCCCGGACAGATCCTGGAGCCATTCGAAGGTCTGCTCTATGTCGGCAATCTGCTTCTCCTTGGTCTCGACCAGCTCGATGCGCTCGCGCAGCGACGCCATGTCGCTGTCCGAGAGCCCCGCGCTGTCTCTCGCGTCGCCTGCCTCCCCGTCGCCCCGCCCGTTGCCGCCGCTCCCGCCGCTGGTGGCGGCGGCGCGCACCGCCTGCGCGGGCGGGCGCGGCGGGGGCGCGCCCTGCCGACGCGGCCATGGCGCGCGGCCTGGGACCGCACAGTGCACGCCCGTGCGCGCGCGCAGACAGAGCTGTGGCACCCGCCTGCCGCGTGCTCGGCAGCGGCAGCAGATGCTGCTGCTGCTGCGGAAGTCGGAAGCGCACGCCGCGCGCAGAGACTGCAATTGAGTAAATGCTGCATGACAAACGTCCCGCATTGCTTGTGTGCGTGCGCACGCTGCGACGTGCCCAGCGTGTCTGTTACTGCCGCCAGCTTGTCTTCCGGCCGCGCTCGCTCGGCGCCCGGCAAGTGAGCCGCGTGTACAGGCAGGCCGCTGCACGCCGGCTGCACGCTCGCAAGGGGGAAGGGGGGGCGGTGGGGGTGGGGTGGGAGGTCAGAGGGTCTCCCACAGGTCGCGCCCCTCCCTAGCCCAGTCACCACCTCCGATCGTGTAGCGAAAGCCTGGTGACAGTGTGTATCCGTTGTGGTACCAAGTGGACGTATCGGGCGTGCCGATGTAGCCGCGCAGGCGGTTGACGAACGACGAGAACGTCGACAGACGCGTCCCGATGAACAACCGCCCTGACGCCATGATGACCTGCTCGATAGGGCCGAGCAGGTTCGCCGGCACGTGCACGTCCGCCAGGACGTTTCCGCCGCGCGGCCCGAGGAAGTCGCTGAAGCGGTAGACGCAGTAGCGTCGGCGGAAAGGCTGGAAGAAGCCCGGCTCGGTCTCGTCGCTGGCGATGTAGAGCGTCTCGTTGGGTCGCAGCAGGTGCGCGGTGTTCTCCACTGAGGCCTCCGCGCCGACGAACGCGCTCTTATACTGGAGCTCGTTGCGGCGGATGTGCATCGAGCTGTACTCAAACAGGCCGAGGTACGACACCACTCGCGAGGCGATCTCGTACACGAGCGCGGGGAAGTGCACGGAGCGCAGCAGGCGGTGGAACTCGACCGTGCCGGCGTCGGTCTGAAACCAGAACGCCTTGGCGACCTGGCCGAACTGGCGATACCCGACCCCGTCTGCCGCAAGTTTCTTCCTTCTGTCGGGGAAGTACAACACCTCGCGCGTGTGGTTGTCGCGCGTGTATTCTCCGAGCTCACGACCGTCGCGATCCCAGATGGTCGGGGTGTCGGGCGTCGGCAGCCGCGGCATTTTCTCGGCCATCTTGACATCGGTCGCGCCGTCGTACCACTCCCTCTTGCACGCCGGGACGCAGATAATGCCACGTTGCGGGGACCACGAGGCGGGCGTCAAGTGGTTGAAGCCCCAGTCGCGGAATTCCTGGCGCCTCGGGTCGTCATGGGCTTCGGTGAAGCTCGCGCCGAAGTCGCGCATGATGTAGTCGGGCATTTGCAGGGACTCACCCTCGCGCCGCACGAATTCGGTGAAGTTGAGGATGGTCGTGCCGTACTTGGCGAAGGTCTCGTTCAGGAAGTCGACGTCGAAAAACTCCGAGAAGTGCGACACGCCGCCCTCGTGGCCAGCGCCGACCTTCACCCGCCCGAAGTTGATTAGGTACCACCCCGACGGGGGAGGCAGCACGAGGATGCGTCCGGTGATGACAGCGAAGGACACCACCCACTCAAACGCCATGCGAATGTTGTTGAGGCCGCCCTGGTCATGGTCGAAGAAGACGTACTTGGGCTTGCTCGCCTCCTCGGGGGACACGCCCAGCGCCTTTTCCACTGCGGCCTTGCCCATGGTGCCGGGCGGAGGGGTCCAGTCTTGGTCCCAGTACGAGAGGCATTTCTGGATCGCCGCGGCGCGTTCGAGGTCAGGTTTGGCGTCCGGGTCCTCCGCGCGGCACGTGGGCGCAGCGACGGCGCTCTCGGCCATTCGGGTCCTCGTCTCCTCCTCGGCCTCACGCATGTGCGCGAGGGCGTCGGCGCCGTAACACCCAGTCTGACCAGCGCGCCTGATCGCAGCCTTGAGCTCGGACTTGTACTTGAAGAAGCACTCGTTGGGCCTTTGGCCTTCGAGCGGGGGCTCGGGCCCGACCGGCTCCCAGCACTGAGCGTTTGGCTCCCACATCCAGCCTCTGGCCCACGGCTCGGTGGCGCTGTACACACACCAGCTGCCGCATCTGCGGTGTTCCATGATCTGCGACGCAAAGGCGGTCGCGATCTCGATGGAGTACTCGGAGCTGCCACCGCACGTGCGCGCCACCATGCCGTCGGGAGCTCGCGAGGGACGGCGGCTCGCGGGGCACACCCTCTCGTAGACGTCGGCGAACCTTTCCTTGCGTGGGAAGTACGCGGCGCGAGTCACCATGTTCAGCTGCTGCACCATTGCAGTCGACGTGTCGTTGCCGCCCGTCACGAGGGCGCGCGGCTTGCACGCCTCGTGCGAGGGAAGCTCCAACAGCGCCCGCCTGCCCGCCCGCGGCCTGCGCGCGTCGCCCGCGGCTGCCTCGTGCTCCGGGCGCGCGGGGTTCGATTCCCGTCCGAGCTCGGGCATGCGAGCCTTGCGCGCGCGTTCCTTCTCGGAGAGCGCCGCGTCGCCGCCGGGCGGGCGTAGCGCCCGCTCCATCGCCTCGGGGTAGAGCGAGCACGCCTCGGCCGGGCTCTTCAATTTGATGACGTCCACGTGCCCCCACCCCCTGGTGCGCGGCTGTGGCAGCGCGAAGCAGCGCTCGTGGTCGTCGCGGTTCTCAATTTCGACGACGTCACCCCAGCGCGCGAGGAAGCCGTGGTTGCGGCTGTAGTCGCGCGTGCTGGTGCACGCGTTGGTGAGGCGGATCTTCGTGTGCGGCGGGATGCTGGCCGCGCGTACGTTGCCGTAGGCGCACCATTGCTCGGCCGCGTCGCCGTCGATCTCCGCGGTGGCATTCTCGCCGCAGGCCGGACCCTGGCCGCTCTCCTGCCCGATGGCGTCAAGGTCGGCGCCGTGGAAGAAGGCGTCGCACAAATCTTGGGAGCGATTCACCCGCACGAAGCGGCCCGGCTGAGTGGCGTGGTCGGCACCAGCGCCGTCTCGGACTCGGGCCGAGCACTGGGGGCGGTTGAAGAGCGCCACCACCGTGGAACCGCTGGAGCCGACTGGCTTCTGGTCGCCCGTGCGCCTCGCGTCGACTGAGGCGGGCGGCGCGTGCATCGAGGCCCCATTGTCTTGCCCCCGCCGCTCCGCCAGCGCGGCGGACAGGGCGTCTCGATACTTCCCGGCCGAGCCCACCTCTGCGCCGTGCCCGCGCCGCGCGCCGCCCAGGACGAACACGAGCAGCGCCAGTGCCGCCGCGCAGGCGGCGGCGAGCGCGCACCACGCGCGGGCCTCGCGAGCGCGCGCGCGCGGCGCGCGCACTGCCACCGCGCCCGCGCCCGCGCCTGCGAGGGCGAAAATTTGGCACTATTGTTTTGCTCTGTTTTGCTCGGCTGTGGCTGTGACACATTGTTGCCTTTGGCCTTTGGCCCTTTGCGGTGATGATCAGACGTCTGCAGACATGCGTTTGGAGTCGCCCGTGGGTAAACAATGTATCATTTCGTCATTTCGCTTCATGTTTTACGTTCGTTCGTTCGCGTCCATCCGACGGACGGCGAGGCGACGGGCTCGGCGGCGGCTCGGAGGAGGGCTGTTTTTTGGTGGCGGGCTCGGCGGCGGGGCAGCGCTTTGTGGGGGGCTGCCGTGGCGGCCTTGCGTGACCTGCCACGCGGGCTTTCTGGCTTCTAGCTAGCCTTCTACAGGCACGGGTTGGCGCCTACTGCTTCTACGCTGAGCAGGATGTCGATCGTGGTGCCGTTCGTGATGAGCTCGAATACCTGCCGGGCGGCCGCGGTCAGGCCGAGGTCGACGTTGCGGAGGGTCACCTCGGTGGGGACGAGGATTTTCTCGGTCATGCCGAGGACGAGGTGGGACTGCGGCGCGGCTGCGGCGCCTCCTGTGAGTGCCACGACCACTTCGTTGAGGGTGCCCTCTGCGATGCGTGGGTGAGCGAAGGAGCGAGCGTACGCGTGTCGCATACGCCAGCCAATGCGCGGTAAGCAAGTGGATGGCCCTACCAGTGTCCCGCAAGGCATCGCAGCGAGCATCGCGCGCGGGTGTGTGCTGTGCACGCTCGCTTTCGCTCTTCGTCGGGGCGCAACGCACCACCGCCATCGAAGCTGTTGCCCACGGTGTCCGGGAGCGGCACCGCCGCGTCGAACACGAGCCCGAGCTGCTCGGCATCGTTGGAGAGGCGCATGACGCCGTCAGTGGCCCACCCGCGCACCTCGCCCAGAGGATAGTACGTAGGCACAAGCGCCGACTCATTCGTGCTGCTAAAAGCCGACCAATTGCCGGCGGCCGCAACCTGTGCCTGGAACGCGGCGGCAGCCTCCAGCTGCTCGTCGGAGCCGGCAGGCGGCGCATCGGTGAAGGTGTTTGCGACGGAGCGCGTGCCGATGATCGTGTCGATCACATGCATGCGGGCCGCGAGGACTTTCAGTGCCGGCGACAAAACCGCAAGAACGTCCGCCGACCAGCCGTCGTACTCCTCACAAGGAGAATCAGGCGCGTCGCAGGGCGGAACGAAGGCGAAGCTCTGTACCCCGGGGCCGTCCGGCACGTCAAATGCAACGCGCGGGAGGCAGACGCGAGAGGACACGGCATCGGTATCCACGCGCGCGTGCGGAAGCGCGCGCGCGCGTCAGCGCTCACGTGAGTGCGCACCCCCCTTACACCACCCATAGCAGCGCCCTGACAACAGCCAATTGCACGCACCATGTTTGCGTCGATGAGCCTCACGCCGTCCACAGCGCCGACGCTGGTGTTGGCACAGCGCACGTCCGCGGTGAGGCTGCCACCGAGAGGAACGCTCTCCTCACTCCGGTTGCCGAGCTCGATGGTGTCGCCGGTGACCTCCACCCGCGCCCGCGCGAGGCTGTCCAACTCGAACAGGACGCGGGCGCCTCCGTCCGTCACCGGCGGCGGTGCGCTTGCATCGCCGCCGTTTGGGACGAGAGCCGGCGCCTCCGTGGCAGATTCCTCTCCACCGCCGCCACCATCGTGATCGCTGGTCGCGCGCAGGACCAGCAGCGCGGCCAGTGCCGCGGCGAGGAACGCCGGCGGCCTTTCGTGCCCGCAAACGACTTGATCTTGCCATCGTTCGTTATGGGGGCGCGGCGCCGCTGGGTCGGGAACTGGGCGCCCCGCGCGCCGGGGAGGGGGTGTGGCGGCACGCGCTGCCAATGCGCGGCGCCCACCGCCGCGCAGAGCAGCCCTGGCTGGCTGGCGCACCTCCGCCGTGCTGCTCCTGCCTGGCGTGGGTCCGACGATCGATGTGCCACATTGTGATGGGAGGGAAAACGCTGCGAATTCCCAAGAGAGCGTTTGAGTGCCACGTAGGCATCGCGACAGCGCACGGGCGCTGGAGGCGTGAGGTAGCCTCACGCCCGCAGCCGCGCCAGCCACAGCTTGCGCGTGTGTAGGAGAGGCCCAGAGAGCTGCGCAGCTGTCGGATGGGCACAGGGGGGCGGCGGGCAAGCTCCACGGAGCAGGCGTACGCATGGTGCGTGTCAGTGCGTATCTGGGCGAATCTAGGAAAATTCCGAATGGATAGCGGTTTGCCGCGTTGCTCCCGAATCCGGACTTTTCGAGTGCGGGCGCAAACTTTGTGGGACTGCGGCGTGTCCTGCGCCAGTGCTAGCCAGCGCGTTTTGAGTACACGTGTCACGCGGCTTCATACGTGGGACCGTGGCGGTCACAGCCAGACCACGCGTCTAACAGCTGACGCGTCTGTACCGCACGCTGCGGCCGTCCGCATTGAACACACCCACACAACGCCGGCGTGGCACCGGGTACGGGCACGTGCGGGTGCTCGTGGGCGTGCGTGGGTTGAGGGAGCGCTCGACGCGCCACAGTCGCACCTACAGGCGGCACGTGCTCACCAGCAAGAGGTATCACACCATCACATCGTCGCCTGCTGCGGCCTGCAGGCGCTGGCATCAATTGCACGCGTCCGAAAGGATGGCGCGCATGAGGTCCGGGGTCACCCATGCCGCCACCACCACGGCGGCACTGCTGCTGCTCGCTATGGCCGTCTGCGACATGCAGCGTGTCAAAGCCGCGGACCCCTTCGATGCGTCGACCGCGGGGCCGGGCTGCTGGGTCATCAAGGATGGCGGCTATCTGGTCGACGCGGGCGTCGATGACGGTGTGTGTACACATGTTGCGCGGTGCATCGCAGTGCGCGTTTGCTGCGCAAGCAAGGTCGGTCTTTGCATGGTCGCACCTCCGCCCGCCAGAGGCGCGCTGCTTCGTCGAGTTGGCGAGATGCGAGGTGATGGCCCTTGGCACGGCAGCCGCGGTGACAGGGTGCTACATAGATGAGACATTGGGTCATGCACACACTTGCGCTCGATCATGACAGACGAGCATCAAATTGCTGACAGCCTGGCGCGCGTATCGATCACGCTTGACCCGCGCCTTGCTGCCCGCGCTCGCTATCACCCACGCGGCGACATCCATCACGCTTGCACGGCGTGCCCAATGGTGGTGTATCGCGATGACGGCGCGGCGGTCCTGTGGCATCTCGCCAGATGGCGTCAACGTCATTACTTCATACGGATATCCAGTCAAGTACAAGGGAGGCTTTCGTTACAAGGCCGTCATCTCGGTGAGGGGTCCCGTGCTCCTTACCGCCGACCCTCACTTCGAGCTTGAAGGGAATATGGATGATATGGTATGTAGCGAGGACTATGAGGACGCAGATGACTACGAGGACTATGCAGCCGCAGCCTTGGCCTACGACTACTACTACGCCGACTACTCCTTCGCGCCTTTTGCATATGATATCCGCGGATATGAGTATGACGTTGTCGACAACCCATACAGCTATCCTCCCGCGTGTGAAGGGCGACGTAGTGTCTCTTGCAGCGACTGGCTGCAGTGGGTGGACGGCTACCAGTACTGCGGTCGATATGCACCACCCAACGTTTTCGTACAAGAGAACGCGAGCGTGGCGATCGAGTTCCAAAGCGATGGCTCCGTAGCCGGCTCCGGCTTCAGCTTCAACTGCACGAGGTGCCCAGACGGGTAAGTCTGCCCGTCGTCGTGTGTCGACACTCACTGTAGCAACGCCAGCCTACAGTACTGACACTTTACGCGCGCGCGCACGCTTACCACGCACGCATGCGCGGCATGCGTATTGATACAGTCCGGACAAGCCTCCCTGCGACGCCTCAAACGTCACCGTCGCGCTCAACGACGCATCGTCGCAGCCAGAGTCAGAAGTGCCTGACCCACACGATGACCTGCCCGTGTCGTCTGTGCCGCACACCCAGCCGGGTTGTCACGTTCACCAAGTGGGCAACTTGATTCCGCTCAACCAGACCCTCGATGCAGACGGAAACATAGCGCGACTCACCACGCTGGACTACGTGGGCAGGTACCCTCCGCGTGCAGCGACCCCCATCTCAATAGTGGGCCCCGCACATGTCACGTTCGACAGCCGATTCAGGCTCGAATCGCGACTCAGCTTCGACTATGGCTTTGTCAATGACTATGACTACTACTCGTCATCAAACTTCGTTGGGTGCCCGAGCTCATGCCCCGAAGCGTTCATCGGCGATGGCGTGTGTGACGAGGTGTGCAACTTCGGTGGCTGCGTCGCATCTAGTGGACCCAAGACGAACGCGACCAACGCGTCGTCTCAGGGCTCGGGGGTCGTCGGATACGATGGAGGCGACTGTGACCCGCCGGCAAGCGACGATTCGTACGACAACAACGGCGTCATTGACAGATGCATGCACTACATCGCGATCGATGGCGAGAAGCACTGCGTGCAGGCACCAGAGTCGCTGTGCATACCAGAGGGCAAGACTACCTTCATTCTCTTCGACTCATCTGCTTCGATGCACAGAGCCGACACGATCGGCTTCGCCATGAACTGTACCATGCTCCAAGGGAACGCTACGGAGTGTCGGACGTGACGTGCGCCCCGTCGAGGCAATAGAGACCGGAACGGTCGACTGGCCGCGCAGGTAAGAGAGGGGCAATTATTAACTAGTACTGTGGCGACCTCGCCGGGCGGCGCTGCCGCCCGCGTGCTCGGTGAGCCACGCGGGCATGCCCTGGTCGTCGGCGGCGCCCGCCTCGCGCAGCGCCTCGGTCATCACCGAGTCGAGGAGCGAGAGCGCGTGGCCGTGCGGCCACGTCTGGCACGCGCCCACGGCGCACCGCCCCGCGAGCACGGCGTCGACGTCGCCGCGCGCGCTCGCGTCCACGAGGAGCGTGCCGGCGCCCACGCGGAACGCAGTCGGCAACGGCCGGTCGGCGACCGCGCCGCGGCCGGCGCGGCCCTCGCGCGCGTCCGCCAGGACCTGCGCGGCGTTAAGCTGCGGCACGAAGGTCGCGCCGTCGGAGGTGGGCGCGGACGCGCCGCCCACCGTTTGCAGCGGCAGCGAGCGGCCGAAGAGGTCCTGCTGCCGAGGCTGCTGCGGCTGCCGCTGCTGCTGCGGAGGACGGGGAGGTCCGCCTGCGCCCTCGGGAGCGCGATGGCGGCCGCCCTCCGTGTCGTACACCGGCTCCACCTGCTCCTGGTGCCACAGCACGCCGGGGCGCGCCGGCGCGAAGCGCCCGCCGGCGCTGGCTCGCCAGCGGGCGGGCGCGTGGAGCGCGACGTAGACGTCGCCGTCTCGGAACGCCTGCGCGAGCACCGCGCGCCGCTCCGCCGGGGAGAGCGCCGCCGCGCGCACCTCTTCCTCGGTGGGCACCGACAGGGCGGCCGCGCCGCCCAGCGACCAGCAGTCGGCCGCGGCGAATCCGTCGCTGCCCGCCGCCGCGTCCGCGCCGAGGCTGCGCGTG
>RQSC01000014.1:620379-640772 GCA_013416795.1 Prasinococcaceae sp. CCMP 1430
CCTCCTTCCCCCCGTGAAAAAAAGGAGCGCCCCGGGCGGGCCGCCCTCGCTCCGCTCCCTATGGGGCCGCCGCCGCCCTCAGAGCTTCGCTCCGCGGCCATGATGGCGCCCTCCCCAACAAACCTGAGCGGCGGCGACTCCTCCTCCTCCGCCTCGCCGACCGGCGCGGCGATCGAGGGCGACTGGTACGTCCGCGACTACGACGGTCCGGGCTCGCTGGCGGCGGCGACGCGCTCGGGCTGCAAGCTGTCCATCTGGCAGTCGCTGCGCGCGCGCTTCGGCGCCACGAGCCGCCAGCGCGCGCTCGAGCGGCACGCCGTCGTGCTCGACGCGCGGCGCGGCGCGCTCGTCAGCGAGGCGTGGGCGTGCGAGACGGCCTCGCAGTCGGACAGCAGCAGCCGCAGCGGGCAGCCGAGCGCGCGCGACGCCGCGGCCGCCTTTGAGGGGGAGCAGGGGCACAGCAGCCTGCTGGGCACGCTGCCGCTGCGCGACGTGCTCGGCGCGGCGCCCATGCCGCCCGCCGGCCCGGGCGAGCCGCTGCACACGCAGGGGCGCGCGCGGCTGGCCATCCACACCTTCGTCAAGGACCGCAAGGAGCCCTCCAAGCTCGTGCCGCGCACGCTGCTCTTCACGCCCGCGTACGACCAGGACGCCGACGGCGACGACCCGCCGCTGCTGCCGGGCGAGGCGGTCGCGGGCGAGCACCAAGTGTCCACCTGGCACGCGGCGCTCGAGAAGGCGCTGCGCGCCAACAAGGAGCGGCCGCGCTCGCTGATCGTGCTGGTCAACCCCGTGGGCGGCAAGGGGCGCGCGCGCGCGGTGTGGTCGGAGACCGCCGAGCCCGTCATGGCGGCGGCCGGCATCAACGTGGAGGTGCACGAGACGCAGTACGCCGGCCACGCCGAGGAGATGCTGCGCAGCCTGCCCGCGGAGCGGCTGCTGTCGCTCGACGGCGTGGTGGTGGTCGGCGGCGACGGCATCACGGCGGAGGCCATCAACGGGATCGTCGCCAACGAGGAGTACCAGGCGGCGCTGGCGGCCGGCGCGGACGAGGCCGTGGAGATGTACAACAGCCGAGCGGCGCCGCGCGACGCCGCCCCCGACGCGGGCGGCGGCGGCGGCGGCGGCGGCGGCGGCGAGGAGGGCACGGGGAACGGCGACGCGAACGGCGCCGGCCCCGCCCCCAAGCAGCAGCAGCAGCAGCAGCAGCAGCAGCAGCAGCAGGAGGAGGAGGAGGAGGAAGAGGAAAAGGACGACGAGGAAAAGGGCGAGGAGAACGCACAGGCGGCGAAGGGGACCTCGAAGCAGCAGCAGCAGCAGCAGCACCAGCAGCAGGAGGAGGGCAAGGAGGACAAGCAACGGCCCTCTTCAGAGGCCTCGGCGGCTCACAGCAGCAGCAGCAGCAGCAGCAGCAACAGCAGCGAGGCCGTCGATCAAAGGTCCCAAATGCCGCGGCCTCGGCAGCAGAGCGGGCTCGACATCCGCAACGTGGGCATCGGAGGGATGGTGCTGTGCCCCCCGGCGGCCGACTCGGTCTTCGACGGCTCGCAGATCGACGTGACCAACGTGGTCGAGCCGAAGAGCCCCGGTCCCGCCGCCAAGATGGAGGAGCAGCGGCGGCGCAGCGGCTCCTCGCCAGCACCCGCACCCTCGCCAGCACCCGCACCCTCGCCAGCACCCGCACCCGCACCCGCACCCGCACCAGCACCCGCACCATCACCACAACCACCAGCAGCGCCGCACCCCCTCCCCCCGTCCACAAACCCCAGCAACAACAACTCCAGCAGCAACAACCAGCACTCGCCCTCCGCCGCCCCCCCCACACCAACAAACACAACCCACTCCAACACCACCACCAACAACAACAACCCCCCTCAACAACACGCCCAGCAGCCCAAGTCCCGCCTCTCCGGGCGCCCGCCCCTCCCGGGCGGCGCCCCGGCCCCGCACCCCGCACAGAAGCAGAAGAAGAAGGCCAAGAAGCAGAGGGCCGTCGTGGAGAGCATCCTGCAGAGGCGCCTGCGCGTGGGCGTCATCCCGGCGGGCTCGACGGACGCCGTGGCGTGCTCCACCACGGGCACGCGCGACCCGGCGACCGCCTCGCTGTGGATCGCGCTGGGCGCGCGGCTGCCCATCGACGTCGCCGAGGTGGACGACCCGCGCGGCGGCACGGCGGCGGTGTCGGGCACGGTGGGCAGCGGCAGCGGCAAGCGGCACGTGGTGTCCTTCCTGGGGTACGGCTACTACGGCGACATCATCCGCACGTCGGACAGCATGCGCTTCCTCGGGCCCGCGCGCTACGACGTCATGGGCGCGCTGGCGTTCTTCCTGGGCCGCACGTACGCCGCGCGCGTGAGCTTCCTGCCGCCCGTGGAGAACCCCGACGCCGACCTCGAGGCGTGCCGCCAGGACTTCGACGCGCCGCTGTGCGCCGCCGGCGACGACCTCAACCACCAGGCGGCGGAGGCCATGGCCGAGGCGGTGGCCAACCGCGTGACGGGGCGGCAGCGCAGGCTGAGCCTCGGCCAGAAGCTCGGCAGGGCGCTCAAGCAGCTCGACGCCAACCGGCCGGAGGGCGAGTCGCCCGCCACGTCGCAGGCGAGCTCGCAGGCGCCCTCGCTGCTCGCCTCGCCGGTGGGCGCCCCGACCCAGTGGGGGGCCGCCGCGAGCGACGCCTCGCCCGCCGCCGCCGCTCGCCGCGAGCAAGGGGATGAACGGCAGCGGGGGGCGCGCCCGGGGGCGGCCGAGCTCCTCGTCGGGCGCGTCGCGCCGGCTCTCGCTGGACAGCCCCGCCGGCGGCGGCCAGGACGCCCCCAAGTCGGACGACGAGCAGCGGAACGGCGCCGCGCGCCCCGGGCAGCGCCCCGCAAACGCGCCGGGGTCCCCGACGAACGCCGACGAGAGGAGGCAGCAAGGCGGCCCCCGCTGGATGACCATCGAGGGCGAGTTCAAGGTGGTCGGCTGCGCGGTGCTGAGCTGCCGCTGCGACCAGGCGCCCGACGGCCTCGCCAAGTACGCGCAGATCTGCGACGGCAACATGCAGCTCTTCCTCGTGCGCAACTGCTCCCGCTGGCAGTTCCTGCGCCACCTGGCGGCCCTCGCGTTCGGCGGCAACGCCTTCGACTTCGACTTCGTGGAGCTGTACAAGGTCTCGGGCGTGCACGTGGAGCCGCTGCACGGCGCCGACGCCGCCCGCGTCGCGGGCAAGGACATGGCGCACCGGTCGTCGTGGAACGTCGACGGCGAGGTGGGCCACGGCACGCTCTTGGCGAGCGCCAAGCGCGGGCTGGTGGACGTCTTCGCGCGCGGGCCCGAGCTGGCGTGAGCGCGCCGCGGCGCCCCGGCGGGAGGAGCGCGGCCACGCGAGGCCGGCCGCGCGCGCCCAACAATCGCCACCCGATCCACATGTAATTAATTAATACAGGACGACCTCGCGCTCGCCGGCGCCAGGGGCGCGCGCCCGGAGGAGGAGCCCTAGCAGACGTAGAGGTCCGGCAGCGGCACGATCCACCTGCCGCCGCGCCTGGCGAACTCCGCGTGCGAGTCGATGATCGACCGCGCGAAGTTCCACGCCAGCACGACCACGTAGTCGGGCCGCGTCGCCTCGTCCTCGCTGAGCAGCGCGTCCGGCGGCACCACCGGCACGTGCAGCCCGGGCGTGTACAGCCCCTGCTTGAGCGGGTTGTCGTCCATGACGTACTCCACCAGTGACGAGTCGATGCCGAAGTGGTACATGAGCGTCGTCGCTTTGGCGGGCGCGCCGTACGCCGCCACGCGAAGGCCGGCGCCCTTGAGGCCCCTGAGCAGCGAGCTGAGCTCGAGGCCCTTGCGGTCGATGCTCGCAGACCACCCCACGAAGGTGGAGGCGCGATCGAGGCCGGCGGCGCGCTCGGCCGCGACGAGCGCGCGCACGCTGCCGTCGTCGCGTAGCAGCGGCGGCGCGGGCGCGCCCCCGCCTCCGCCTCCGCCCTCTTCGCCTCCGCCGCCCAGCAGCTCGTCGTCGATGGGCACGCGCTCGACCTTTTGCACGACGCAGCGCTGTGCGGCGCGGCGGAGGGCGCGGCGGTGCCGACGGCGACGAGGGCGGCACGCACGGCGCCCTGCTGCGGCGCGAGGTGCACCGCGACGAGGGCGGCGACGGGTCCGACGAGGATGGCGCCGGCGCGTCGGGGAACGGCGGGGCCGGCGACGAGGGGCTGCTGGCGGGCCTGCTGAGCAACGGCGACGCCGAAAAGGTGTGTGTTTCGGCGTTTGGTTGGTTGGTTGGTTGGTGGGTGCTTTTTTTGGTGTGTTTTGTGTGTGTGTGTGTCATTGTGTTGTTGTGTGCACGCCCGCGCGCTGACATGCGCTGCCGGCGCGCGCGCCACCAGGCGAAGTCTGGCGTCGGGCGTGTGCTCAACCACGACGCGATGGTCGCCGCTGGTCACGACGCCGACGGCGACGCGAGCGTGCGAGCGCGCGCTGCGGCCGCGCGCGCGCCGCTGCTGATCTTTTTTTCTCGCCGCGCCGGAAAATCGTCATGCGTTCAGAACTGTCAGAAATGAGTTTGAGCTGTCAGGTCTGAGCCACAGCTGCGGGCGCTCTGAGACAAGGAAGGCGCGCTCCCGCCCCACGCAGAAAGGAGGCGGACGAGGCGATTTCGCCAAAAGATCGGAGCCGTTGCGCTTCCGCCTACCGTCCCATCATGTGTGTGTCGTTGAGGAGCGCGTGCCCCCCCCCCGCCTCATGCGGGCAGGACGCGTGGCATGGTGCAATGGCGATGGCGATGGCGCGTCACCATCCAAACGTGGCTTTGCCCGTTCACCAGACCCTGACTGTGGAGAATGCTTGCGGACGGCCGTTTTCGAGGCACGGACGCGAGCACGCTCGCGCGCGGCAGCGCAGCCACCGTCGAGTACCGTCAAGATGGCAAAGCCTGAATCTGCATGGGTTGGGGTTGGGCAGCGACCCGCCATTCCATGGCGACAAGATCCTCGAATGCGTGATACCATTTCCCGTCATAAAAACGACACGTCGTCGGAAACGATCCTGACACCTCGTCAGCGGGTGGCGGCGGGGAGCCGCGCCACTCTCCGCCCCGCCCGCGGGGCGCGGGCAGCGGGCGCGCGAAGGGGTACGTGCTGAGGTCCGTCACCGTGTTGGGATCCACNCCCCACCGACCCGGCAGGGGCCGGTGCAAGCGGCGGGACCTCGTGACCAGCATCGCCGATGGCAAGACAAAATCAGACACTCCCGTGATACGCGTGCAGTTCGAGTCGCTTGACGACATTCACAGGGGCTGCTGTGAGGACCCACCGGCGCCGGCTGTGGCGCAGAGCATCGACGACTTCGGAAGTGCCCGTGTGGCCATATCGCCGCGCAAGTCGCCGCGCCCGATGCGAGCACCGAGCACAGCGAGCGTCCCCGTGTCCGTTCACAGCTCGAAGGGCGTGTCGCTGCTGGCGGGTCGCTTTGGCGCTGTTGGCTTGCACGGAGGGACGGATGAGATCGCGTGCAGTGCGCCTCGCTGAGAAGACCCTCGTAGTCGGCAGTGATGTAAGATACTGGAGCAGCAGTTGATGGCTTCAATGCTCTCCTCGATCAAGAATAGTACACGTCAATTACAGGCACTCAGAGCGTGCGCGAGCTCAGCCCGACCATGTCCTTGAGCTCCTTGAGCTGCCGCGTGCCTTCGTTGAGCAGCCACTGCACCTGCGAGGTGTCGCTCGCGTCGACGTTCCTGCCCAACTCGAACTGGCGCCGCGCCTCTTTGCGGATCTCGCTCCGCGCCGGCTCAGGCGCATCGCTGGCAACACGCAGCGCTGAGCGATAAAGCTTGCGCGCTGCGGCGCCAGCGATGAACTTCCCAAGTTCGGCCTTCAGCGCGCTCATCCCACCAGGCGTAGCCCGACGGCGAGCCAGCGCGTTTGGGGAGGTCACCCCACTCCGAGCAGCACCCACACGCTCCACCCGCAGACGAGCCTGCGCGGCGCCGCCGGCGACGCAGGCGGACGTCAAGCTGGAGCCCATCACGCGCGACGAGATGATCGCCTACCTCGCCTCCGGCTGCAAGCCGCGCGACCAGTGGCGCATCGGCACCGAGCACGAGAAGTTCGGCTTCCACCGCTCGGACAACTCGCCCGTCGACTACTCGGTCATCCAGGAGCTGCTGGACGAGGTGGGCACGCGCTTCGGATGGGAGAAGCTGTACGAGGGCGAGAACATCATCGCGCTCACCAAGGACGGGCAGAACGTGACGCTCGAGCCCGGCGGGCAGCTCGAGCTGTCGGGCGCGCCGCTCGAGACGGTGCACGAGACGTGCGCCGAGGTGAACAGCCACCTCTACCAGGTGAAGGCCGTCTCCGAGCAGCTGGGCATCGGCTTCCTGGGGCTGGGCTTTCACCCGGAGATGGCGCTCGAGGACGCGCCCATGATGCCCAAGGGGCGCTACAAGATCATGCGCGACTACATGCCCAAGGTGGGCAACCTGGGGCGCGACATGATGTTCCGGACGTGTACGATACAGGTGAACCTCGACTTCGAGTCGGAGCGCGACATGGTCGAGAAGATGCGCATCGGCATCGCCCTGCAGCCGGTCGCGACGGCGCTCTTCGCCAACTCGCCGCTCACCGACGGCAAGCCCAACGGCTTCCTGAGCTACCGATCGCAGGTGTGGACGGACACCGACCCCGACCGCACCGGCCAGCTGCCCTTCGTCTTCGAGGACTCGTTCGGCTTCGAGCAGTGGGTGGACTACATCATGGACGTGCCCATGTACTTTGCCTACCGCGACGGCAAGTACGTCGACTGCGCGGGCCAGTCGTTCCGCGATTTCATGGACGGCAAGATGGAGGCGCTGCCCGGCGAGCGCCCCACGCTCGTCGACTACGAGAACCACCTCACGGTGGCCTTCCCGGAGGTGCGCCTCAAGAAGTACATCGAGATGCGCGGCACCGACGGGGGGCCGTGGCGCCGCATCTGCGCGCTCCCGGCGCTCTGGGCGGGCCTCCTGTACGACGAGCAGGCGCAGGCCGAGGCGCTGGCGCTCACCCAGGACTTCACCCTCGAGGAGATGGAGGCCATGCGCCTCGACGTGGCTCGCCTCGGATTGCAGGCGCCGTTCCGCGGCGGCGTCGTCAACGACCTGGCGCGCGAGATGCTCGCCATCTCCAAGGGCGGCCTTCAGCGCCGCGGATACAAGGAGAAGAGCTTCCTGCACGGCCTCGAGGCCACCGTAGAGACGGGCCTCACCCCCGCCGACGTGCTCCTCAAGAAGTACAACGAGTGGGGCTCCACCTCGCCCATCTTCGGACAGTTCGCCTTCTGAGGCGCCAGCGGCCCGCACGCTCGACTGTACCACTTGCTACCACTTAGAGACGCTCGCGCGCCCCTGTACACCCCCTCGCCGGCTCGAGCACGCCCCCGCGAGCGGCAGGTGCAAGACCGACCGCCGCCATTCTTTCGCACAGGACGCCTATGAGGCTTTTTAAACCACGCACCCGCGACGACGACGTCGCGCGGCGGGTGTGCCTTTGACAGACGACGCGGACAGACCCCCCCCCTTCCACCATCCCCTTCCCGCTCCACGTATGCCCGGCCCCCCCCCGGCCCCCCCCGATGCCAGAGGCCCTAGGTAGAATTCCTACCCTAAACCGCACGATCTCGCCCTCACGCGCAGCACACCCCGAACCCGCCGCGCAGTCCGGCCCGGCCCGGCCCCGGGCCTGGCATCAGCCGCCCGAAGCGGCGGGAAAACCCCGAAAAGGCGCGCGCGCGGCGACCGCCGCCCGGCCGCGCCTTTTTTCTTTTTCTTTTTCTTTTTCTTTGTCTTTTCTTTCGTGCGGCGAACCGCGCGCCGGGCGCGCGCGCGAACGCGAAATCAAACGCGAACGCGAACGCAAAAACGCCGCCGGCGGATTCGGACGCCCCCGCGCCTCCCCCCCGCCGGGCAAAAAAAAAGAAAAAGAAAAAGAAAAATAAAATGCGTGCGTTTTGGCCTGCGCGCCCGCCGCGCGCGGCGTACACCCAGCGCCGCGAACCGCGCGCGACGTGCTTGACGATGGCGCCGGGCGTCTCGAGGAGCTTGAGCGCCTGCGTGACCTTCTTGGCGTCGAGCACGAGAGCGAGCATGCTCAGCTCTCTGTCGCTGAGACCCGCGTCCCCGCCCGCCTCGCGGCGCGCTCGTTGGCGGTGGCGGCGCGCGCTCTCTTCTTCTTGGCGCGCGCGCGCGGGCAACGCGCGCGGGTGACCCTAATGGAGGGCGCTTCCAAGGTCACGCTGTACGCCATCGACGGGCGCGGCTACGCCGAGTCCGTGCGGCTCTGCCTCGCCGCGTGCCGCGTCGCGTACGAGGAGGTCGCCGTGACGACGCGCGCGCAGCTCGACGCGCTGCCGACGCCGCTGCCCAAGCAGCTCCCCTTGCTCGTCGTCGAGTTTGAAGGCGCGCGCCCCGCCGAGGGCGGCGACGGCAGCTGCAGGCAGGCGGTGCGCGTCGCCAGCGCTCCCGCGATCATTCGCCACCTCGCTCGCGCGTTTGCCCTGTATGGAGAAAGCGAAGCGGAGGCGGCGCGCATAGACACGCTCAGCGAGGGAGTCGTCACGCTGTGCGCGAAGTTCGTCGCGCTGCCGTTCTCGAGCGTCCCTTTGCACTCGCTGCACGGAGGAGAGGACTGGGAGGACCCGGTGACCGAGCTGCGCGCGAGATGGTTGGGATTGTACCTGCCCGCCTTCGAACGGGCACTGCGCGACAACGGCTGCACGGAGGGGTTCGGGTACCTTGTCGGCAAGCACATGAGCTACGCAGACCTCTTGCTGTTAGAGGTGGAGGAGTACTGCGAGGAGTATTGCCCCGGCGCGCTCGAGGAGTACGTGCTCCTGCGCAGCCACTGGCAGCGCATGCGCGGCAAGCGGCAGCTGCGAGAGTTTTTCGATGGCACCGACGGGCACCGCCATCCCCCGAGCGGGCGGGAGTTCGTAGCGGCGGTGCGGGAGGTCATGTCGTGAGAGCTGCGTGCGCCCATGCGCCAGCGCGCGAGTGGCGCGCTCATCTGTATATGTGTATTTTTACGGCCGTGCGTACGTATGTCGACGTCGGCGATGACAAATAAGTGTACAGGGCAGCGCTGCGGCGGCAGACGCGGAGAGCGAGGCGTGCAGAAGTAGGAGCCCTCTACTGAGCCTTGACTTCCTCCCATTTCGAGGGCGCGTCGATCGCACCCATGCAGCACAGACCGCAACAGAGGATGGTCAGCAGCATGAACGCGATCACCAGCCCCATAAAGAAGTACACCTGAGTGTAGCAGAGCGAGCCCTTCGCGCAGCTGGCCTTTGCCTGGGGCGGAGGCGGAGGCGGTGGCGACGCCTGCAGCAGCATGCGCGCGGCACCACTGCGGCACACCCGGCGAGGGGGTCGCGTCAGCAATCCGATGGCGACGGGGCACTTCGGCCAGGCGCGAGCGTGTGGCGTGACCCTGTGCGTTCGTGCGCCGACGCGACTCACCTTTCAGCATCCCACAGTGCGCCGTCTTGCACGAAGACGGCCGCCACGTCGGCGTCTGCCGCCTCGGCTATCGCCAGCAAGCGCTCCATCACCTCGTCGTCGGCGCCACACACAATGAGCGTGCCTTCACCCCCCGCGGCAATCGCATCAGCGGCGGCCGCCGTGCGAGCCACGCCGGCACCCGCGGCGACGGCAGCGGCCTCGCAAGGCGACGCCACTGCCTCGGCGCCCAGCGCAATCGTATCACTCCCGGCGACGTAGACAGAGAAGGGCGCGGAGGGTCCCATCTCGCCCACGGCCACGACTGCAGCGATCCCGCCATCAGTCTGCGTTCCGACGCACAGATTACACGCCAGGCCCGCACGCATCGTGCGGTGGAGAGGCCGCAGCGCGCGCCGTCAGCGTCGCAGGCGCGGACACTGTTAGGGTTGGCACTGATGCCCACACAGTCTATCGACCGCATCGCCGCATCGTATCGCACCGCGCGGCGCAGGAGCGCCGGCACGCGCGCGCCGACGTAGCGAGTGCGCTTGGCCGCAGATCGAGGCGAGCGCGCGCCGTTCCTCGCAGCACACGCTTGCGCTCATCGCCCCCTCGCCGGGGGGGCATTTTTTGGGTCCAGGCCTCACTCAAAACACGGCTCGCGCCCCTCGCGCTCTGCGCACGTACCACGAAGTGGGCGGCGAGCGACGAGCTCGCTGCGCGCACCCTCCGCTGTATGGCGCCATCATCCGCAGGAAATCCTCCGCCCACGCCCACCACCCACAGCGCCGCGCCCGCGCCCGGCCTCGGCGAACGCGCCCGCATCGCCCGNAACATCCGCGAGGGGAAACTCGGGCGGCGTGCCCGTCGCCCGATGCGCCGGTTCCCCGTGCGCGCGGCACGCACCCGCCGCGCCCGCCCCCGCGCGAGCGCGCGTGCGTGTGCGTGCGTGTGCGTGCGTGTGCGTGTGCGTGTGTGTGCGGGTGTGCGTGCGATCGTGTGCGTGCACCCGTGTGCATGCGCGCGCGCGCGCCTGTGTGTATGTGTATGTGTGGGAGGGGGCGCGGCGGTTCCGGCGCGAGCGAGGAGGCCTGCAGGGGTCCGCGGAGCAGAGCGCGCGCGCCGGCCGGCGCGCGCGCAGCGCGCGCTCCCCCGGGGGGGGGGGTGGAGGCGGGGAGGGGGCGGCAGGCGCGCCCTCTTACGCCGCTCCCTCTCTCGCGCTGCCGCCCGCGCTCCCCGGCGAGCACGCGCGCCGCACACCCACACCCACCCACCCACCTACCCACCCATCCATCCACCCACGCGTGCTCGCACACACACACAAAGACGCACACACGCACACACACACCACGCACACACACACACCAGCCGCCATGGTGGCGGCGTCGTGGGGCAGCGCGAGCGCGGTGCTGGTGGGGAGCGAGGAACAGGCCATCGACGAGGGCGTCGCCGCGGCGGCGGCGCTGGGGCCCGACTCGTACCAGACGCCTGCGCGCCCCCTTGCCAACCGCTGCCTGGCGCTCAAGAAGGCGCTCGGCGCGTCGGAGGCGGGGCGCTCGCGCGCGCTCATCGAGCTCGCCGAGGCGCGCGATGTCGCCGAGGCTGCCACGCGCACCGCTGAGGCCGTCGCCGCCGAGGCGGAGGCGCTCAGGGAGCACGCGCGCCGCGCGGAAGCGCGACACTCCACAGCGGCCCTCGCTGCCAGCAAGGCCGAGGCCACCGAAAGGGCGCTCGCGGAGGAGCTCGAGGAGGCGCGCGCCGAGTCGGGGGCCGCATGCGCCGCCGCAGCGGAGAAGGAGGCTGTCGCCGCCGAGCTTGAGCTTGCAATGGCCGTGCTCGACGCCACCAAGCGAAAGGTGCGTGCGTGTGTGTGTGTGTGTGTGTGTGTGTGTGTGTGTGTGTGTGTGTGTGTGTGTGTGCACGCGCGCGCGCGCGCGCGCGCGTATGCACACACACACATACTTCGAAGCACTTTGCTCTCTCAGTATCGCTGACGCGCACACGCACGCGCACGCACGCGCGCGCACGCACGCGTGCAAAAAGGCCGCCGACGCGGCGCTGCGGCGAGTGGTCGAGCGCCGCGCCCGCTCCGCGCTGAGCGCATGGTCAGCACACACCGCCGCCTCGGCCCGCCTCAGGCGTGCCGCCGCGCGCCTCACCGCCCATCGGTGCGCGCGTGTGCTGTCGCGCTGCCTCGCGGCGTGGCGCGTGTGCGCGCTCGAGGGTGCCGCGCTGCACCGCCTCGCGGGCAGGGCGGTGCTGAGGCGCAGGCAGCGGCTCTTCGGGGCGTGGGCGCGGCGCGCGCGCGAGGCCCGCGCGGCGCGAGCCGACGGCTGGGGGCACCAACCCGATGTCCTGGTCTTCGCGCACAACGCCGCAGACGACGCGAATAGCTTGTCGGCGGCGCAAACGGGTGCATACGCGCTCGGCGCACACCACACACGCCCTTACCTCGGGGTGTGCGGCACCGAGGTGGGCGATGAGGGAGTGGGCGGCAGCGAGCAGTACGCGTACGCGGCACCCGTGCCGCAGTCGCCCGCGGAGGCGCGCGGGGCGGCGCTGTGGCGCGCGCGCTTTACGATGGGCTCTGTCGACAGGATGGCTTCGAGGAGGCGGCGAGGGCGCGCGCGCGCGTACCTGCTATCGTGGCACTTGCGAGCCCTGCGGAGTGCGCGGCACGCGGCGCTGCTCAGCAGGGCTGGTAACGCGCGGGCGGCACGCGTCGTGCGCGCGTGGCGTGCTACAGCACGGACGCTGTCGGCCGCACTCGCCGAGGCGGAGCGCCGACGCAGGCTGCACCGCATCATCGCCTCTCGTGCGGCCCTGTGTGGCTGGCGCGTCGCAACGGCCGCGTCGCGCGAGCTCAGGGCTAAGGCGCACGAGCTCGATGCTGCGCTCAGCATGGTCTCGTATGCCGGCTTTGCAGCCGCGGATGAGACGGAGGCCGCGGCTTTTGAGGCGGACGCACACAGGCAGGGCGCGCTGGACGCTTCCGTCCGCTGCCTCGAGAGGCTGCACCGCCGCAGGCGCCTGCGTGCAGCGATGCGTGCCTGGTGTGACGCGTTCGACGTGCGCGAAGCGGCGCTCCGCAAGGCCGAGGTCATGTACGTCGAGCGAGTGCTGGCCTTCGTCCGGACAGCGCTGCGGGCTTGGCACGCGCACAGTGCACGAGAGGCGAGAGCTGCGCGCGCCGTTGCGGTGTTCGGGCGGCGCGCGTTTGCACGCCTCGTCTGGAGGCTCGTGGGCGCGTGGCGGGCCATCGCCGCCAACGGACGCTTCCAGAGGAGGGTGGGCGAGAGCGCGGCGCGCGTGCTCCAGACGCGCGCGCACAGGCGCGCGCTGCGAGAGTGGCACGAGCTCGCCCGTGGCACCACCGTCATGGCCGAGCGAGCGGACAGGTTAACTTGGCGGCACCTGTGGCGCTGGTGCAGGCAGGTGCTCGCGGCGTGGCGGGCGACAGTCGCCGAGCGTGTCACAGGCCGCCTTCGCCTCGGAGCCAAAGCGGAGCGAGCAGAGCGGTGGAGGGAGGCGCGAATGCTCGCACACATGCGCGAGGCACTCCGCGGCTGGCGCGTCAGCGCGGACGTCCGCGGCATCGAACGCCTCACCCTTGCGCAGATCGACGACGAGCGGCGCGTCGAGCGCGGGAGAGGCGCCCGTGCGCGCTACGCGCGCGATGCGGCAGTCACAGCTGCCTGTGACATGATGGCAGGCGCGCGAAGCAGACGCGCGCGCCGGCGGGCCTTTGAGGGATGGCATTCCCAATGGCGCCTCGCCGAAGAAAAGGCGAGGGCCCGCCGAGCGCTCGACGCGCTTGCCGAGGACATGGCGGCCACTCGCTTGTTGCGACTCGCCGCATCCGCGCTTGAGCACTGGCACAGGTGCACGAGTGCCAATGTGGCACTCCGGCAGCAAATTGAGCGCAATGACGCACGGAGAGAGATGCGACTGCTGTGTTCTGTCCTGTGCGAATGGTACAGACACGTGCGCGCGAACAAGATGGTCTTCGAGTACGGCGCAGCAGCGATGGACGCAAAACACGCACGCGAAGCTGCCGTGGCGGCGGCATGCGCGTCAATCGCGCGGCTACAGGGCCGGCGACTCGTGGGCGTGTGTATCACGGCTTGGAAGCAGCGGGTCCATCTCGAAGCTGAGGCTTTGCGTATGAGCACCATGCAACAGCAAACACTCGCGTGCTTCCGACGGAGGGCCATGCGGTCGTGGTTGCGCCGCATTGTGCTTTGTTGGCGCATGCACGCGCACAATGGCGCCGCGAGGCGCGCGACGGTGGATCTCACCATACATGTGATCGCAAGGCGACGTCGGGGGAGCACGCTCTCAGCAGCACTCACAGCTCTGCGCAAGTACACTGCTTACAAACACGGACGGGCGAAGCTGTACCTGCGAGCAGACGCGATGGCGCGCATGAGCCGCCTTGGGTGGAGCCTCCTGTGTTGGTTGCGGTTTGTGGCGCGGAGGCAGATGCTCCGCGGGTCTCTGGAGGCGCAGGAACAGCCGATGTACACCGACGTCATGGGGCACGAGTACACGCTCGATGGCGGCACGGCGACATCGGGGGTGGGGCTCAATGCAGAGGAAAGCAGGCGGTGGGCAGCAGCGACGCTCGAGCAGCGTGGCAGCCTTCGCATGAGCGCGCACTCGCTTGGGGAACCAAGCCCCGGCGGACGCGCTCCGATGTTGCAAGGCTCTCTCGCGCGCCTCCGCCGGACGGGATACGCTCATGTGCATTCGCCATCGCGCCGGCCCCGCGGAGCTCCCGCGCTTGCGCCGTCCTCTTCAACGCCACCGCTTGCGAGGCGATTGGAGCTCAGCCCTCGGGCGAGCGTTGCCAGCGCTGCCTTTGCCGGGGGCGAGAGCCCGTCGTCGACAGCGCCCTCTCTAGCAGGCCTCGCTGCGGCTGCGACGCCATTCAGCACTCCAGGCTCAAACTCGAAGATGGGCGTGCGCGCGGCGAAGGACGCGCTGGTGAGGGCCGGACAGACGCCGCCGCAAACGCAGGGCACGCCTCCACAGTTCCACGTGCAGCCAATGACGCCGGCCGCGCAGCGTCTCGCTCTCGCGCACGCTGCTCAGATCCACTCACCCGTAGTGCCTGTTGTGCTCCCAGGCGCGCTGCCTGCGAGCGCGCCTAAATACGGCGTCTTCGTGGATGTGGCTGTCGCAGAGTTTGCGTCGGCTATCAGCGTCGTGCAGGAGGGCGCGAGTGCGGTGCGCGCAATGGAACGCGCATTCACCGTTTGGAGCTCGCTTGGCCGTGCGCACGTCAGCATGATCAACAAGTGCAAGCGAGTGCTCGAGAGGCGCACACGGGCTCGGCTGTTGAGCCAGTGCTTCGGCAGTTGGCGCTCGGCGGTGTGGATGACCGCCAAGCTACGTCTCTATTTCGCGCACAAGACTCACAGACGAGCACGAGCGGCCGTCGCCGTCTGGCGAGAGGGCACAAGGGCCGCCGCTCTCGTGCGCGTGGCTCTTTCGCGCCACCTGGAGAAGCGGGTGGCGGCGACTCTGGCGTCATTCTTCAAGGTGTGGCACTGGGCCTCGCACCGTTCATGCACACACCGCATGCTGGTGGACAAGCACGTCGTGCGCACGCAGCTGCGACGCGCCAAGGTGGCGATGCAGACATGGCGCGACCTGTCGCGAACAAACCGGCAACTGCAGGTGGCTGAAGTCGCCTTCCAGCGCTTCCTCGCTCGCACGCAG
This sequence comes from Prasinococcaceae sp. CCMP 1430, assembly GCA_013416795.1. NCBI lineage: Eukaryota > Viridiplantae > Prasinodermophyta > Palmophyllophyceae > Prasinococcales > Prasinococcaceae > Prasinococcaceae sp. CCMP 1430. The sequence continues at coordinate 635,564 of RQSC01000014.1, forward strand.
CACTCTATGCTGCGCCGCTGCTTCAGGCAATGGCATGCACACGCGATGGAGGAATTCCGAAAGCAAAGGCTGCTCACGATATTCCAGGACCGTTGGGGCCGCGCGCACCTCGGCCCCACCGCCCGCTTGCTCGCTCGCACCCTCTCTGCGTGGAAGGCGCAGAGCGCCTACGCTCAGATGATGCGCGCGTCAGCCCTACACCTGATGAAACAGGTGTGCCGTAGGCTGCTCCTGAGCGCGATGGCTGAGTGGAGAGCGCATACTCTTGCCGCACGCAGACAAGTCTCGGTCGACAGGGCGGCGCGGATGTTTTTGAAGCGCGCATATCTACGGAAGAGCTCCATGTGCTTTGCGGGCTGGGCAGCGCATACAGCTGCCGCGCGAAGGCGCATGCTTGCGCTCGTGCGGGCGCTGGTACGCGTTCGCCGGCTCAATGTGAGCGCAATCTTCAGACGCTGGGCGTCGCTCGCGCTGAGGACGAGAGTCACGCGGACCCTCCTCCGCGGCCACGCGCTGTCGCACGAGCGCTCCGTCAGGCGGCGCGCCTTCAATGCGTGGGCGCTTCGCGTCTCAAGGAAGGCGCGGTGCGCGCGTGTGCTTGCCAGCCATCTCACGCGCCGGCTCGCCCTTGTCGCGCGCGGGACATTCGCTTACTGGCACATGCTCACGCAGAGGAACGTCGCGAGACGCGAGCGGGTCAATGCGATGGTAGACAGGCTAAGGCGAAGGGTAGCGCTCCGCGTGTTGCACGGGTGGTCGCACGTCGTGCACCGCGAAAACCTGGCAAGGGCTGCGGCATCGCGATTCTTCACCAACAAACTCAAGGCTGCGATCGCTCGCTGGCGGTGGTCTTCGAAGCAGACGTCAACGGCCCTTCGCTTCGCACTGCGATTGCTGTATCGCACGGTCTCGCTCGCCCTGCGCGAGTGGCTCAGCATTGCTCGGGTGCGCATGCTCGCCAGTAGGCTCAGCATAGAGCTGTGGCTGCGCAGGGTGCGACTGTCCCTGCGCGCCTGGGCCCACGCCGCGCAACTCGGCGCAATCGCCTCCCACTTCGCTTCCAAGGTGCAGCACCGCAAGCTTTGGCAGAGCCTGTCCACCTGGCGGGCACTGAGCCGACGCACGTTGCTCGTGAGGCGCATGGGCGCCACGCACACGCGCGCGCGCGCCAGGCGGGTGCTGCTCATGTGGCGAGGCGTCGTCTCGCGGTACCGAGGCGCTCGCCAACTCGGCGCCCAGGTTGAGAGGGCACACTTGGGCCGCGTGCTTGCAGAGTGGCGGGGTCTCGCACTCCGCGGTCTCGCGATCTCGGCGATGCAGGGCCGCTGGTTTGTGGCTCGCTTGCGCACAGCTCTGGACTGGTGGCGTGTGCGCGCGAGGCGCACCGCAGTCATCCAGGCCGCCTACGCGGCGTGGCGCTGGGATGAGCCGGGCCGGCTCTTGCGCGCTTGGAGGGGCGTCGCCGCCGCTGAGCGCGAGCACAAGCTCGAGACCATGATGGTCAAGCTGTCGTTGGCAGAGGGATACTCGAGGACGTTCCATCGCAGGCAAGCTCGCCGCGCACTGCTGGCATGGTACCGCTTAGCACGATACCAGTATCGCCTGGCCGATGGAATCGTCGACAGTGCACTGATGTTGCGAGGGCGCACTGTGCTTCGCGCCTGGCATGCCAGCATTGTGCAGAGAGCGCGCGAGGTGGCTGCGACAAGGTGGAGCACTCGACGTGCGTGCGCCAGTGTCGTGCGAGCCTGGCGAACATACGCGATGCGAGCAGCACGTGCGCGCGTACGCATGCAAGGGGCTCTCTTGCGGTACGACCGCCGCCTGGCGGCACACGTCCTGCGAGGGTGGCGAGCGCATTCGCGCATGGAACGCAGGCTCCGCGATCGCGCAGTCGCGCTGCGACATCGCCATTCCAGGCGCACTGCGCAGCGCGTTCTGCGACACTGGCGCCACACCGTGCGCCAGCATCAGCGCAGCAGTGCTGCGGCGGGGCGCCGGCTTCGCCAGATGCTGCTCCGTATCCTGCGTGCGTGGCGCCTCGAGGCTAGCTTGGCCAACGTCCAGCGCAGGCGCGCGGGGCTCGCCGATGTCGCCGCGTCGCAATTTGAGGTCGAGCTGCTGCGAATGGAAGCCGCGCGCATTCAGACCGCCATGAGCGAACCAAGACCGCCAAGGCCCTCCGTGTGGTCGATCGAGGGCGGCGAGCCCTCAGCTCGATCGCATGTGCAGTCACAAAGCGTCGCGTGCCAAACGCCAGGAGCGTTGCCTGGGACGCGAGACAAGAAGCGCCCCAGGCCTGCGTCCGCCGGCGCAGCCGGTGGGGGCAAACGCGCGGAGCCCCCTGCGGGGTCTGCTCCTGTTGCGCACGCGCGGCACGGGCCGATCACTGTGACTGAGGCGCTCCCGCCGCTGGCGCATCACTATCAGCAGCAGCTCAACTCATCCTCGCCAGCAGGCAGCACTTCGCCTTCGTCACCTGTAGTGGCCCGTAATCTGGAGAGCGAGCTCGACGCCGTTGTGCCGAAGACCCGGGCAGACGGCCACGCTTGTGACAGCGGCGCCATCGAGGCCGGCACCTCTCCCCTTCGCGCGCAAGAGGAGGCTCTCGCCGAGCCGGACCCGGACGAGGCGATTGCTGATTTCGAAGCGCTAATTGAGCACCTGCAGTTGGACCGGAATCGCCTCATGCAAGAGAATGATAGGCTCACAGAGGACAATGCCGCTCTCGAGGACGCTGCCGAGATAGCCACATTTGCGGCGCAGGCAGAGCGACTGGCGCTCGGCGACAGAGCTGCCGAGCTCGCCGATCTCGCATCCGAGCTTGCTCGAAACGACTCTGGGCACGGCATCGTCGAACCACCCAGCGGCGGCCATGAACCGCGGCTCTCGACGACTGCAACGCTGACACAGTCCTATTCGCCCGAAGCGGCCGATGTGGATGGTGGGCCTTCACATGCATCGCTCGCGGGGAGGGGCGACTTCGCTCAGTTTCAGGGTGACAGCACATTCAGCGGTGGTAGCAGCCTGAGCACGAGCACCACGAGCAGCAAGGGCAAGGGAGAGGTGCAATCAGGTTCGCCGAGCTCCGCGGCGGCGCTGGCAGCGATCATCGCTGCCGCGGAGCGGCGCGAAAGGAAAGCGAGCGAGGCGAGCATGGCTGCATCCGCTCGCGCCATAGCGGCGGGGAGGGAGGCCGCGCAGCTCGCCGAGGAGCGAGCGGCGCGTGGACGCGCCGAATCAGAGGCCCGTGCCGCGCGCGAGGAGGCCGCTCGTGCGACTAGCCTGGCGAAGCGCGGTCTTGCGATGGCGATCTCGGAAAGACGTCCTGTCGAAGAGCGCGCTGCGGACCTTCAAGACCAGGTGGAGGCGCTCGAGCACAGGCGTGAGCGCGACGCTGCTGCCCTCGCCGACGAGCGTGCAGCGCTCAAGCAGGCGACCGAAGCGGTGAGGACCGTCGAACGCGAGGCACGCACAGCCTTGGAGGCTGAAGCCTTCGTGACGGTCGCCAAGGAGCGCGCTCTTCGGCTGGAGGTGGAGGCACGCGAGCGCACGGCGCGCGAGGAGGGCACGCGAGCGGTCAAAGAAGCGCTGCGAGGGGAGCGCGCCGCGCGGCTGGCTGCCGAGGAGCGCGAGCGAACCGCGCTCGACGAGGCTGCGAATGCGGCGGACGCTTTGAAGACGGCGCAGGATCTCGCGCTGCAGGCGGAGCGAGTGCTTCTCGAGCACGGCGAGCGCGTTCCCCACGAAGAGGCGCCGCTGCTGACGCCTGGCTCGGACGCAGCACGCGCGCTTGAGACAGAACGCACCGCGCGCGTCGTTGCGGAGGTGCGCGCACAGGCCGCACGCCAGGAAGCGGCGTGCGCAGCGAGCGTTGCGCGCACGGCGGTCGATATCGCACGCGAGCAGGCACGGCTTGCCGCCGCGGCGTCTCGAGCGGCGGATTCTGCGCAACAGGCGCGCCGTGCCGCCAGCAAGAGGGCCGCGCGCACGCCCGAGGCGCGCCAGACCACGGACGTGCTGCGATTGCACTGGACGCCCGAAGGCCTGCCGAGCGCCCGCTTTTCGTTCGGTGCGCCGCTCGTCGGCTCGCCCACGCAGGGCCTCGAGCCCCCGCGAACAAGTCTTTCCGCGCCTGCGACTGCCGAGCCAGCTTCGGCGTCGGCTGACGCCAGCGCGGGTAGCCCCCCCGGACGCGCCGCTGACGAGGTGGGCAGGCGACCCGCCGGCGTCGCCAGGCGGCTGCGCATGGGCTGAGAAACCCAACCGAGCTCGCGGTTCGCTCTGGAGAGCGGTAGTTCTTAGATTCAGAGGCGTTGGTAGGCTAAGTAGTCGAGTTTAGTTAGGCCACGCAGCAGACCACATCATCGGTCACCAGTCGGTCGGTCGCCCCCTGCGCGCCGGCCGGGCGACGCTCGCGCAGCGGCGGGCACGCCCTGCCCGTTCAATAGGCGCTCGCACGGAGACGCTCGCTTGGTTGGTGACGCTGACATGGTCCACACCGCGCGAACGGGCGCGGGTCACTCAGAAGCGGAAGGACAGCGTGCTGGGGAAGGGGTGCGCGCGCAAAAAAAAAAAAAAGAGGGGCGGGCCGACCCGGCGAGCCGCGCTGGCGGGGGGGCACCTGCCTGGCGGGCGGGCGGGCTGACTGGGCCTCCAATCGATTACCGCACGACGCACGACGGGGAACGCGGTGCTTCGGTCGGTCGGTCGGTCGGTCGGTCGGGGTTCGCGGCAGACTTGGTGGTGCACGATCCCGGCCGGCCAGCGATGATGATGAGGGCTGGCCAGCCAGGTGTGCGGAATTCGGACCGAATTCTGCTGCAGCTGCTGCTCTGCGGCATTTTCGCCTCCCCCTCGATCGATCGCTCGCTCGCTCGCCCCCCCCCGCCCCCCGCCCCTGCCCCTGTTGCGTGTGCGCGCGTGCGCGTTCGTTGCGCGTTGATTGATCGATGTACCGACACGAACGGGCAGCGCCCCCCGGCCGGCCGCCGTTTGCCGACACCCGCCGGGTCCCCGAAGGGGCATGCACGCACGCACGTGCGTCAGCGCGCGCCCGGTGCTATTTAAGGGTTGACACCACAGGGTTCGTCCTCGGCCGAGTTGATGGCCTTTTCCGGTGCGTCCCCTCCCCCTCCCTCCCCCCCCCCCCCCAAAGCGCGCGGCGCGTTGCGGTTGCGGTCGCAGCCGCGGGCGCGCGGGCGCGCGG
>RQSC01001302.1:4484-78559 GCA_013416795.1 Prasinococcaceae sp. CCMP 1430
GGCGGGGCGGGGGCGGGGGCGGGGTCAGGGGCGGCGTACCCCGTCCTGCCGCGACGCGGCGCGGAGGGCGCGCACGAGAGCACGCGCGAGGCCGAGCGGCCCGCGCTGTGCGCATCAAACCCGACGGCAGCCGTGTGCACCGAGCGCGGGCGCTTCCTGGCCGCGGGCGGCACTGCCGCCGAGTACGACCGCGAACACAACGAGCGGTGCTACGAGACGCGGCCGCTCTGGCAGTGCATCTACGCGTAGCGCGGCCGCGCGCAGGGGACACGCGATGGCGGTGGCGCACGCGTTCGTGCAGCGTGTGGTCATGAGCGCACCGGCGGCGCTGAGCGCCTGCCTCGCGTTGGCAGCGGCGGTGCTCACGCCCGGCGTGGGCGCCGCGCTCGCTCTTCCGCCGCGCGGGCCGCTGTGGGCGCTCGCCGTCGCGTACGCCGGTGCGCGCGCAGGCGGCGCAGCCGCCGCAGCCGCGCGCGCGCCGCCGCTCGTTGGCATGCTCCTCGCAGGCGCGCTACTACGCAATGCGGCGCCCGCGGCATCCGCGCTGCGTGACGGCATGCCCGCCGCGCTGGCGTCCTTCGCCCGATCGCTCGCCCTCGCCGTCATCCTCGTGCGTGCCGGCCTCGCGCTCGATGCTGGCGCGGTGCGCGCACTCGGTGGCGCGTGCGCGAGGCTCGCCGCGTTGCCCGCACTCGCCGAGGCTGCCGCAGCGGGCGGAGTGGCCTCCGCGCTCTTTGGCATGGACGCTGCGTGGGCCGGCGCGGCGGGCTTCATGCTTGCGGCCATCTCGCCGGCCGTCGTCGTGCCGGGTGCGCTTGCGCTCGCCGCCGAAGGCTACGGCGGCCGCGCGGATGGCGGCGACGTGCTCGCACTCGTTACGGCGGCCACGCCGCTCGACGACGCGCTCGCCATTGCAGGCTTTGGCACGTGCCTCGCACTCTCGAGCGCCGGCGCGGGCGGCGGAGCGGCCGCGGCCGCGCTCGCGCCTGCAAAGTTGCTCGCGGGCATCGCCTCAGGGATCGCGCTCGGCGGGGCGGTCGCACTCGCGCTGCCGCCCGACGGTGAAAGTGACAGCGTTGGCACCGACCGACCGGCAGAAGCAGCAGTAGGGGGATGGCGAGCGCGCTCGCGTGCGCTTGCGTGCGCCGCGCTGCACGGGGCGCGCGCCGCTCGCGGCGACGAGGTGGCGTCGCCGTCGGCGTTGGCGTCGGCGCGGTGCGCGCTGCTGTCTCTCGCCGCGCTGGCAGGAGTGCTCGCCAGCGCCGAGCTCGACTTTGGCGGCGCTGGCGCGCTTGCCGCGCTCGCGGCGGCCGTCGTCGCCTCGGCCGCGTGGGGCGGCGCCGCGAGCGACCCCACGCGCGCCGTCGCTGCACGCGCCGCCGCGCTGTGGAACGGTGCCGTCGGACCTTTGCTCTTCGGACTCGTAGGCGCCAGCGTCGACGTGGGCGTCCTCGATGGGACGACGGTTGCGCGCGGGCTCGCCGTGCTCGNCTCCGCCGCTGGCCCTTCCCGCCCGCTCGTACATGGCGGCCGTCGCCGCCTCGGCCGCGTGGGGCGGCGCCGCGAGCGACCCCACGCGCGCCGTCGCTGCACGCGCCGCCGCGCTGTGGAACGGTGCCGTCGGACCTTTGCTCTTCGGACTCGTAGGCGCCAGCGTCGACGTGGGCGTCCTCGATGGGACGACGGTTGCGCGCGGGCTCGCCGTGCTCGCCGTGGGCGCCGCCACGCGCTTTGGCGCCGTGATGCTCGCGACGACGCGGGCGCGCCTGTCTTCCCGGGAGCGCCTCTTCGTTGCCCTCGCGTGGATCCCAAAGGTGCGCGCGCGCGCGAGCGACTTGCCGTGCGAAAAGCACCAGAGGCTCTCTGCGCGGCACTGACAGGTTCTCGCCACCACCGACGCACCCATCGTGCAGGCGACCGTGCAAGCCGCGGTCGGCGGCGCGGCGCTTGAGGCCGCGCGCGACATGGCAGAGAGGGCCGTGGCGAGGGGTGATGCGACCGCTGTTGTCGTCGCCGAGCGCGCCGAGGAGCTCGGCCTCGTCCTGCTCCAGCTATCAGTCCTGGCCATCGTGCTCACCGCACCTGTGGGCGCAATTGCCATCGCCGTGGGTGGGCCCAGGTTGCTGGAGCAGAAAGGGAGCGGCTGCGACGACGAAGAGGTGGGCGGGGCCACTGAGATCACAGCAAAATGCGACAGCGACGGTGCCCGCGAGGACGGCTCCACCACATCCAGCGCGGAGCGGCTGTAGCAAACGATGGCGACCAGAGAGTGGGAAACGGCGCCTTGGGCCGGCGAGCTAGCTCGCGTCGACGAAATGACCAAACTCCCACGTGGCTCTGGGTCGCGAGAATGCCCACGCTCGCGCTCTGATCTGGGCAGCCTGCGTGTGTACAAACATCACATGTTGATTACATACTGTACATACAGCCCATTGTACAACGCGCAAGACGGCGCTCCACACGCGCGCATGCTGGCGCTCACGCCGCCCATAGGCTAGGGACCTCGACGATGACACAATCGTCGGGCAGCTGCGCGCGTAGTTCCGCACCGAGCTGGCAGCCGACGGAGACGGCGGCAACCAGCGACACGCGCTCCTGGTCACACAGCGCGGCGAGCGACCGCCCCACAGACGATGGCGAGCCTCCGCCCGCCGACTCTGCGTGGGGCACGATTGGTGCGGCGACACGCGCACCCAGCGAGCTTTGCGACAGGTGGGACGGGGTCTGCGGCGAGTCCACGCTGCCACCGCTTTGCAGCTGATACGGCCAGAGCGCGGAGGCGGCATACGAGAACCCCCTGCCTGTGGCAATAGCCGCTACCGGTGCGGCGGCCGCCACAGCGCGCGCCAACGCGCCCGCTGCCACGCCAGCAGCCATGCCACCCGCCGAGACCGCCGAGCTCGCGGCAGCGCCTGACATTCCGGCGGCCGCGTGCAGGACGGTGGCGGCCCTTCCCGCACCCGAATACCTACAGGCAGCGCATTGCGGCAGTGTCAGCAGCAACGACTGCATTCGAAGCGGATGCCTTCACACGCGGCGCACCGCACGTACTCTGCAAATGCCCCCACGGCCATGCCAGTCGCGTCTGCCGTGAGTTTCACGGCCGTTGCCGTCGCCGCAGCAGCTGCGCTCGCCGACGCGCTCGCCGTCGCCGCTGCCGCCTCAACTGAGAGTGCCGCTGCAGCGCCGAGCGCCGTCGACGCCGCGGCAGTGGCTGCGGAGCGCGCTGCTGCACTCGTGCTCGTAGGCACGGGCGCCATGAGCGCACGCGGCCGCGAGCCGTTCGCGACGGCCTTGCACGGGCTTGCCCCACGCGAGTCGTCGAGCGTGACTGTGCGGCACGCTGTGGACTGCGGCAGCTCGCTCGTAGTCACACACTCTCCCTCAGTTTCCGCGCCCCCGCTAAACAGCGAGGAGAGCTCCGAGCCGCTTGTTCCAGCAGGCCCGGCGCTCGCACGCACAGAGGCCACATCACCGCCGTCACTGCCCCCGCCAAGGCTGCTGCTGCTGTCCCCGCTGCGCTCGCCCACGTCGCGCCGCAGCCAAAGCGGAGCGGCGCCGAGCGCGGCCAGCGCCGCGGCCACGCGCCGCGCACCGGCGCACCCCACAACTACCACGCCACCCCCGCGCAGAGCAGCGCCGCCCGCAGGCGACAGGAAGGCAGGCAGCAGCTCCGCGAGCGCGCGCTGCGCGCACGCGAGCTCGGCCTCCAGGTGTGCTGCCTCCCCTCCCGCCTCCCCGTCGGCGCTTGCTCGCCGGCGCGGCTGCTCAGCCGGCGCCTCGGGCACGGCCGCACGCGGTACACGCGCGGCCGGGCCGCAAGCGGCGAGCTATGCAGCAGACGCTGGACATGCTCATTCAGCTGAGCAGCCCGATGGACGACTGGTATGACTCCGACGGTCCCGACGAGTACTTCGAGAATGCTGAGGCCGNGCCGGTGGCGCCGCAGAGCGCTGGCGGCGCCGCATGTGGACGCCGCGCGACAGGTGGCACGCGCACGCCCTCCTCGGCGGTGCGTCGGTGGCCTCCGCGGGTGCGGTGTGCGCTGCGTGGGCGTGGGCGGACGCCGCGGCACTGCTTGCGCTCCCGCCGGCGCTGCCGCAGGCCGTTGAGCTGGAGGCGCCTCTCTCGCTCGTATCGCTGTCAACGGGACTGCTCTGCGCCGCTGCCGGCGCACCGCTGTGCCGCACGGCGCGCAAGGCCGAGCTCTCCGCGCGGTCGGCAGCGCTGCTCACGGCTCTGTCGCTCGAGGGCGCACGGCTACTTCCTGGCGCCGCGGGCGCCTCCTTCGCCGCCGCGGACGGCTGGATTATGTATGCAGCGGCGCTTCCGCTCGTGTGGCAGTGCGCGACGAGCGCGTACATCATCGCAAGGGCTGGCGAGACGGGCGACGACCGCCGCGCAGCCATCGGGGTGCTTGCCGGCGTCGCGCTGCTGGCGCTGCAGCTGCTGCCGATTGCGTACGCGGCGGGGCTCTCCCCGGGGGCGTCGGTCGACGCCGTGCGCGCGGCGCGCCCGGGGCTCGCGGAGACGTGGCTGCACGGCTCGGTGGGCGCCGCGGGGGTCGTCGGCTGGAGCACGCTGGGCGCGTCGGCGCGCTCGCGCGGCGTTATCGGCGATGCCGACTTCCTCGCCGGCTTCGTCCTTCGCCCGTCGGCGGCTTGGCTGGCGCTCTTTGCGCTCGACTGCGCCGCGAGGTGCCCGTGGAGCTCCGCGGGCGAGTACCTCGCGACGGCCGCAGGCGCCCTGTCGGGATCCCTGCCGCCGCTGTGAGCCCGTGGGGCACTGCAGGCGAGCACGTCACGCGCGCCACCACGGCCGCCGGCGCCGTGTCGGGGGATCCCCCTGCCGCCGCCCGCAGAGCACCCGCGCGCGCCTGCGTGCATTTTGACATACACATTAAACCCTAATACGTTAACCTCAAAACCCACACCCAAAGCCGCGCAGTTTTTTCTTTTCGCGCGAATTTCAATCGCAAAATCTTTTTTTTATAGCCGCCCGGCCGAGATCTCGGGGATCCCCGCGGCGCGCCGGCGCTGGGTTCCATGCGCGTCCGGCGCTCTCCCGTGGTTTATCACATGTGTTTAAACCACATAATGGATTCAACTGTACATGGATTCCATCTTTCAAAATGGAACCCATCCCTTATCCACTTCCTACAGGGCGCGCACGCGAGCGCCAGGCGGGCGAGATTGGGGGGTGGGGGCGGCGGGGCGGCGCGCTGNGCGCAGCGGTTGTGCGCCGCAGCCTGCCGCCTGGTGCAGGCGGCGAGGTCTCTGGGGACCTGAGAGGCTCGGGGACAGCGCTCGATGGTCGCTGACCCTCGCGCGTGGGCGCGCCCGCGCATACGCGCCCAACAGGACCCGCGCGACGTGACTGAGGTGACCATGCAGCCCGTCCGCCGCTACGACATCGACGCGGCCATCCTGTTTTCGGACATCCTCGTGGTCGCGGAGGCCCTCGGCACGCGCGTCGAGATGCCCGGCGGCGTGGGCATCCAGGTGCCCGAGCCGCTGCTCTCGCCAGCCGACATGTCTAAGATTGCCATGGACGGCGTGGACGTGCGGGACAAGCTGGGCTATGTGGTCGAGTCCGTCGAGAGCATCGTGGGCGCCATCGCCGCCGAGGGGCGCGGCGTGCCGCTCATCGGCTTCAGCGCGGCGCCCTGGACGCTCTTCTACTACATGGTGGGCGGATACGGCGCGCGCAACACGGACGCGGGGATGCGCTGGCTGCGCGAGTACCCGGCGGACGCGAAGATGCTCATGGAGGTGCTCACCGTCACCGTCATTGAGTACCTCGACGAGCAGGCCAAGGCCGGCGCCGAGATGCTGCAGGTGTTCGAGGCGATGGGCAAGCACATCACGCCCGAGGCCTTTGACGACTTCGCGCTCCCCTACCTGCAGCGCATCGCCGCGGAGATGAAGGAGCGCCACCCGGACGTGCCGCTGCTCGTGTTCACACGCGACGCCATGTACGCCAACACGCGCATGCAGGAGGCCGGCTACGACGTCGTCACGCTGGACCTCTTTGCGGGGCGCGAGGAGACCCGCGCGGCGCTCGCCGCCGAGGCGGCGGCGCGCGGCGCCCCGCCCGCGGCCGTGCAGGGAAACTTCGACCCCAAGCTGCTGTACATCGAGGGCGGTGCCACGGACGCCGAGCTCGAGGCGGCCGTGCGCGGCATGCTGGGCGACTTCGGCCCGCAGGGTCTCATCGCCAACCTTGGCGAGGGGCTCAGCGGCAAGGAGGACCCCGCCAAGGTCGACAAGTTCGTCAAGCTCGTGCACAGCGTCTCGGAGGAGCTCATCGCGGAGATGGGCGCCAAGGCGGGCATCGCCGCCTGAGAGGCGCGACGGGGGGGTGAGGGCGGCGGCGGCAGCGCCAGAAAGAGGAGGCGGGCGCCGCCGCGCGTACATAATTGATTTTGTTGGGCGCAGCGGCGCGCGCGGCAGCGTCGGCGCCGCCAGGGCCAACGCAGGTCCGCCTGGCCCGCAGGCGCGCGTTTCAGGTGAGGAGGGGTCTCAGTAGTGAGGGTGTGGCGCGGTCTGTACGAGTGGTGGCCCGGTCCGCAGCGCTCCCGCGCGCGCCAGACCAGCCAGGGGATCGCGATCCCGGCGATTTGCGCGGCCGCGAATTCGCGCGGCGGGACCGCGCCCGCGTCCGACCCAGAATCACATCCGAAACGGGACGCGCGCGCGCCGCGCGCGCGCGCGCGCGCGGCGTGGGATGTTCGACAGGGGCATGGGATTGGGTGGGGGCATGCGCCCGACCGCCTGGCTGTCGCGCGGCCGGCGTCAATCAATCATTATTCAATCAAACACGGACAGACGGATGCTCGTTCGTTCGTTCCGCCGGACGGACGGACGGGCGCCGCAACGCAACGCAACGCACCGACGAACCAACCAATGATGATGCATTGGACTGGACCAAGACACGATGCCATAAAATGAGTCTTTACGGTATGGAATACCCGGGCTTACTTAAGGATGCCCGGGTTTACATAAGCTAAATCCCATCCTAAAGCCGAAATGTCCATGGCCCACTCGAACACCAGCTTAAGGGATAGGGAGGGTGGGATGCTGCGGCGCGCGCTCTAGGGCACTCTAAGTCTCCCGTTGGTACGTGAGGAGGCGCGCGGAGGCGCGCTCGCCTGCGCTGTGGCGTCTGCCCCGCGCCCCCCGCTCCCCCCCGGCCGCTCGCCCGCGCCGGGCCGTGCCCCAGGCGCCGTTCCCCGATCGCGGCGCACGTCGCAAAACAACGGTTGAGATTTGCGTTGTTTCTGCGCTCGTTTCGATTTGTGAACATCAAATCGCATCCAGAGGCAGGTTACCCGGTCCGGTTCCCCGGCAGAACAGCAAGTCATGACTTCATGCGCACAGCCGCCGCCGCCGCCGTCCCGCCCGCCCCCGCCAAAAAAACATCACCAGCGCCACGCATTCAGCTTGCACGTGGGGGTCGGCGCCTGCCCTTGGGGAGGCCGGTGGGGCGCGGAGAGAGGGCGTCTGACATGGCGCGAGCGCCTCGGGAGTCCGCCGGATGCCGCAAGGTTCCGCTCGCTTGGGTGGGTGGGGCGCGTCGGGCGGCGCCGCAGGCGACAACAAAATCCAAAAACAAAAGTATGAACACACTCGGGGAACAGCGGGCGCCGGCGAAGCGGCGCGGAGGCGCACGGCCCCGCCGGCTCCACCGCACATCTCTTCATCAGACTTGGGTGCGAGCGGGCGCGCGCGTCCGCGAAGGGGCGCGGCGGCGCGGGCAAGCGCGACGAAGCGCCCGCATTTGTGATGTCATTGACGAGCGCCCGGTACGCACGCGCGCGCACGCCCAGGGGGCCGCGCCCAACCCTCCTGGCCCACACTTCGGCGCCCTCGGTGCCGACTCGGGCGCCATGGCGCCCCGCAGCAAAGGCAACGGCGCGAAGGACACCGAGACGCCCGCCGCGCCGGGGCCGGAGCAAGTGAGCCCAAGCGTGGCTTCGGCCCTGGTGCGTGGCGATGGCGCGCGGCCGCCCCGCATGCGCCGCAAGCCGGCCCGGACGCCCGTCTGAGGCCGCCGGCCGCAATCCACACGTACCCTTTCCGTGCCCCGCCGCCCCGCCGCCCGGCCGCTGCGAGCGAGCGAGCGCCCCATACGTCTTCTTCCGGCGCCTCCGGCGCGGCCTCGTTCCTGGCCACCGGCTGACTCTCCCCGCACCGCGACCACGCGAATGCGCAGCGCCGCTTCGACACCTTCAAAGGCGACGACGACGAAGCCCTTGCCGCCGAGTTGAAGGACGCGCACGAGACCGCCAGCATGCTCAAGAACGCGCAGCGGAACGACGGCTCCATCGAGCTGCAAGCCTTCCCCGCGGCGGTCCGAAGCATTCTGGAGGCCTTCGACGTCGACGGCGACGGGAGCGTGGCACCTGTGGAGCTCGCGCGCGCCGGCGAGCTCTATCAGGCGGAGAAGCAGCGCTCCGGTCGCCTCAAGCAGCTGGCGATCGCCCTCGCGGTTCTGATGGCCTTCGTGCTGGCGGCCGTCACCGGCCTCACCTTCTCGGTGGTCGAGCTGAGCAAGGAGACCCACACGCGGGAGGACGGCGTGACGTTGGTGGCGGGCACTGGTGGCAGCAGCACCGGCACCGTGGCCAAGATGGCGCCCGTCGCGCAGCCGCAGGTCCTGTCGAGCTGGCTGCCCGACGAGGCGTTCGCCACGCTCGAGACCTTCAAGGCCACCAGCCCAGGCGGCTCCCACCTCGAGATGGACGTGCTCGGGTGGTACCGCGTGAACGAGACCGACTCGGAATGCAACATGTACGTGAGCATCGTCACCTACTCGGGCGTCATCCGCCTCAAGGGCGAGGTGATGACCTTCGAGCCGCTGGTTGGCAACGCCTTTGCAGAGGCTGGCTTTGAGGTCGACGCCAGCGGCCGCCGCTTGGCGTCGGTGTACGACCTCATTGGCCTCTTCAATTCGATCGAGGAGTGGGTCATGCTCGACCCCTGCGCAGACAATCGGCCGCCTTCCTTTGGCAGGACCGATTTCGTGATGGAGTACGACGTCGAGTACAAATGCTGGGGAGATGAGTGCACGGACATCGAGGGCCACGCGCACGGCGCGATGAATGCCGACGGCACTGCGCTTGTGGTCAGCCACCGCGCCGAGTACGATCTGCACATCGGGGCGGTGCTCGAGTCCTTCACCAACCAAGAGTTCAGGGGCTACGAGGGTGCGGCGTCGCGTCAGTATATCTACAAGCACGCAGGCGTCGAACTCGAATACCAGCTCACCGACGGCGATGGTACGTTGCTGTGCCTCTCGGCGCTGCCTCTGGACTCGCTCGCACGGGCGAGCACCCGCACAGCACGGCGCCGCGCCCTCGATGCGTGTGTGCCTGTTCGCGCACCGATCTAACCCCCATCGCTCCGACGCCCCCTTGTGCACAGCGTTCTACTGCAAGTCATCCATCGACGAAGAGGCCGTCGCTCGGGCGGCGGAGTCCACGCCGGGAATCGCTGGTGATTTCGACGTCTCGAAGGCGGTGCAGGTGTCGCGCAAAGTGGCCGATGATGGGCGCGTCCTCCGCAAGTTCGAGATCGTCGTCGAAGTCGATGCCGTCGAGTACGCGTTGCTGACGAATGACGGCGACGGACGGAACTTTGACGCAAACCAGACCTTCCTTAACCATACCATCGTCTACATTGACGAGGCCGAGACGGGCAACCCGGTGGAGTTCCGCCTAACTGAGAATATCACCATGAAGGTGACCAGCTATTTTGAGTACCCTGTCGACCTCAGCAGCCATGCGATGCCCAACTGCGTCGAATGCAGTGCCTACAAGCCTGAGTGCCCCTCCAAGCTGCCCCAGACAGCGTACCTGTTCGACTTCAAGCGCCACGATCAGGAGGCTGGCATTATCGACGCCGAGTTACTACAAGCGTACAGGGACGGTACCTCCGCTGTCATGCCGTACTATGCGAAAGACCTGATCGACGACGTCGTGGAGGGTAGGATCCATCCTGTTCCGAATGCGACACGGCGCAGGCTCGTCGAGGACACGCTCGACGGCGAGCCCGAGGAGCTCCAGGACCGCGGGCTGGACGTGGCCACTGCGCGCCAGCCCCGCAAGCGCGCTCGGCGCGCAACCAGCCGACGCGGGAGGAATCTGAGCTTTTTCAAGAAGAAAAAAAAGAAGAAATCAGCATCCCCCTCTGGATCAGATGTGAATGTTGGCATCGTCAACGATTATCTTTTCGCAGAAGACCAGGGTTTTGATGATCCCTACCCATTCCCCCCTCCTGTATGCCAGTCAATGTCGTATATTATATGTCCGTGGGACGGCGTCGGCGACGCTCTACTGAACACCGGCGCTGACTTAGTCGGCGACTGGATCGACGAACAAGAGGCCAAGTTCAGCGCCTCTGGTCAGGACTTTTGGTCGACGGTGGTCGGCACGGCAGGTGACGCACTCACAGACACGATGGAAAACTTTGGTGTTGGAAAGTGCTGGGGAAGTAACCACTTGCCCGTTGATCCCGATCCAGAACCAGAAGAAGTTAATCTTGGTCTCGTGAAGCTCGAGATGCAATACTACAAGGGCGCTGCCTGGTGTGGAGTCCACAACGTCGATATTTCCGGTGGGCAGTGCCCGTGGGGGGGCGTGGTATTCGCCTCATTCACAGGCAAGACGCCGGCGTTGTGCGGCGTTACGACGTGCAACATGAAGCTAGAGGCGGAGCTGGGTTGCAGGTGGGACTTGATGCAAATTTTCAAGAGCAAGGCCCCCGCCCTTGTCAAGCCCTTAGAAAAAGCCGGGGCCCAGGCAACGCTCGAGTTCAAGTTGACATACGAGTACCCCGCCAGCCTCGGCCTGGCGGTGGAGGGCGAATTCAAGTTGTTGAAATGGTTCAAGATACCTTTCACCAAGAAATATCTTGAAACGGGCATTCACGTCAGCTTCGAAGCAAGCGGCACAATTAACTTGGCTGATCGGTACTTGCAATTGAGGGCCGGTTTCGGCGGCAGGGCATGCATTGCCGGGATCTGTTTCGGCGTTTCTATCACCTTGGCGTCGCCGGCATTCACTTTTTAGGTATTGTTACTCGCGGCACGGCCCTTTCGCCGCAATACAGACCGCTGCCTGCTCCGACAGGCTACTACTTTGAGCCCAGGCGCGTGCGCTAACGCACAGGCCGTAAGACATCGACACTTATGGCAGCGTGCGGCAAGCTCAGTCGAGCTGGAGTCGACAGAAGACGACAGACTGAAAGATGCAATCGTTCGCCGCGCGCCTCCCGGCAGCCGCGTGGCAGTTGGATGCGGCCCGGACGTGGCATGCATCGGCCGACGACGCAGCACAGCTGCGGCTGGCTCGCCGCGCGGCAGCAGCGGTGGACGTCAGCCCTTTTGTTTTACATGCCTGAACTGTGTGTAGTACTGCTGTCACGTACGGCGCACGGGAGTGCATCGAAGTACCCTGTGACTCAGGCATGACGCGCCTGCGCGCGCGTGCGGGCGTGCGGGCGTACCAACGCGTGCGCGCGTGCGCGCACAACTGGCCGCACGTTCCCTTCCCCCTTCCCCATCAATTTAGAGAACGTATCCACGCGCACGACGCGCTCCTCGACGCCCATGGACGGGTAGCTCGGCGGCAGCGCCGCGTCGGGCGTGGACGCCGTGGAGGCGTGCGACGCCAGGCGTGGACGCCGTGGAGGCGTGCGACGCCAGGCCGTACCATCCTGGCATCGCCGCCTCGTTCGCAGCGTTTCCGCTCTCGCCCTCGGCGGCGGCGTCGGTGCACTTTGGCCATTCGCCGCCCGTCTTTCCGAACGCTGCGTACAAGGACGGGTCGTCCTCCAGCAGCAGCAGGTCCTCCTCGCACGCGGCCGCATATGTTGCACGGCGCGTCTCCGCCGACGCCGACACGCCGGTGGGGTTGTGCACCGTCGGGATGACGCAGTAGGCCTTCGGGCGCGGGCCGCGCGCGCGCAACGCGGCGCACGCGTCGCGCACGGCGCGGGCACAGTGCGTGCGCACAAACGCGACGGTCACGCCGCGCGCCTGATGCGGGCGGAGCGCGCTTATCGACGTGAGGAAGTTGCTCTCCTCGACGAGCAGCACATCGCGGGGGGCAAGCAGCGCCACGAGCACCTTGTCGAGCGCGTCCGAGTTGCCGCACGTGCGCAGCACGCGTTCCTCGAGGGGCGCGGGTCCGGCCGCGCCGCCTCCCTCGGGCGGCGCGTGCAGCATGCGCACGTGCGCGCACACCCAGTCGAACAGCGCCTGATAGCACCTGAAGATCATCTGGTACTGCTGCATCTTGTAGGCCTCGTCGTTCCTGCCGGCGTGTCCGCCCGCCGCCGCGCCGACGTGCGCGTCGCATGCATCATCTTGATGCGCAGCGACGCGAGCGGAAAGGCGTCGCTCGGCGGGGTCCCGCCCGCGAGCCACACGGAGCGCGGGTCGGCGAGCATTGGCACGAGCGAGAGCGACAGCAGGCTCGCGCGCGCCGCCGCAACGGGCGCCAACGGGCCCGCATGGCGCGCGCGCCACGCCCCGGCGCCCGGCACCACAAGCGCACGAGAGCTCTCTCTCACACACCGTCTCCTTTCAGCGCACGCCTGGGCGTGGCGTGCCACTGCCACGGTGCGTGCCCGCCGCTCGCGCGCAGGGGCGACGCGCGCGGCCCGCGCTTCCCTGCCGTCGGAGGGGCGTGTGGCCCCGCGCGTGGGCGCTCGCACCTCTGCCAGTGCCGCCCGCGCGCTCGCCCCTGTGGCCCACCGACGGCCCTGCCCCTGCTCTGCCCCCTCCTCCGCTCCGCTCAATTCGTTTTGACGGCGTGATCCAAACGCAGGCACACAAACGTCGCAGCCAGGCGTGTGCCGCGGGCGCTGCCTCCTTCGCCCGACCCTGGATATCAGAAGATCTAAAATATGCTCAAAGACACCCACGGCTGCCTCCGATTCCTCGTGTGGATCGACGTGTGGATTCGTTCGATTGCACTGCGTTCCCGTGCGGCCTCTCAGTCAGGGTCCGAACACGCACGCATCCGCATCCAGTAGTGATCGTGGCTGGGCAGGCTGGGTTGGTTGGTGTGCCCAGGTTGTGCTCGTGCACCCGACCGTTTCACGCCCTTCCCCTCCCACCCTGCGCCAGGGCCGCGTGCCGGCCGGGCTGGCGTGAGGGACGGACGGCTCCCACCAGCCAGTGCCGCGGCGCCTGGCCGCGCGGGCCGCGCGGCGCCCGTATTCAGCGCGTGACGAGCCTACGATGCACTGCGTCAAACATATGCGTCGCGCGGCGCCGTCCCTTCGCCCCACCATCGGGCCGGATGCAGGCTCGACGTGCGTTCTGACGACGCGTTTCACTCTAGCGTTCTTTTTGATGTGCTGTGCGTGCTCGACGTGCATTCTGACGACGCGATTCACTCTAGCGTTCTTTTTGATCTGCTGTGTGTGCTCGGCGTGCATTCTGATGACGCGTGTCGCCATTGCTTTCGTTTTGATGGGTCGTGGCCACGTGCGCGCCGCGACGGTGTGCGAGCATAACAACCGCAACGGGCGAGACGTCATTTGGCATGCGAGCGCCCGCGCGCGCGCGACGAACGAAACGCGGCGTTCCCCGACGCGTGCGCGCGCGCGCGCGATTTTTTGGCACCGCGTCCGATGCTCTTGCCTTTGGGGTGTGTGCCCGAAGGGCTTCCCCATGGCGTTCTGAGGGCGCCTTTTGACGTGTGCACAGGATCGACGGCAAGAGTGGGAGGTGGGGCGAGGTTTGGGTTGACGGGCGCCGCGCCGCGACGCCGTGGCGTGGCGTAGCACGGCGCCGTGGCACGGCGTCGCGCGGGCTTTGGGGTGTCAGGAGGGTTTGTTGGCGGCTCGAAGAGCGTGCGTGCAGACGTGCGACCTTCGCACGCCTGGGTTTGGGTTGGGACGGAGGCCTGCGCGCAGCGAGGCCGGCGCGCGCCCTCCCAAGGGCTGGTGCAGCGCGCCGGCGTCGGCGCCGGCCCCCCGGCCGGTGGCGCCTCCGGCGAGGAAGCATCCCCCTCCCCCCCACCCCTCCGGCGGCGAATGGCCGCGCTACGAGCTCGGAAGCGTGCGAGCGCGCGTGCTGGCGCGTGTCGGCGGGGCAGGAGACGAGACGTGGCGTGTGCGCGTGCGCGCGCGCCGGGGCGCACGCGCACGCGCGTGGTACGGGCGGGCCGGACGCTTTCTATCTCCCCCCAAATGTTCTCGGCCGGCCGCAGACGGCACGGCCCGCACTCGCCGTAGTGCGCGCGCGTGCCACAGCGCGCCGCAGGCGCGCGCGCGGCGGCTCGGCACCCCTGCCGCAGCTGCTCGCCCGCAGTCAGCCATGGGAAGGTCGTCGAGCGATGGGTTCTCGCCTGCGATCGCCGCGATGATCGCGGAGGAGGCCGGCGTGGAGCTCACTCCCGTGCTGGTCGCGGCGCTGGCCGCCAAGGCCAACGAGGGGGCCAGCCACGACCAAATGGGTGAGGGCGCGAGCGCCGGAGCCGCGCACTCGGCTCGCGCGCGTCTGCTGCGGAGCTCCTATTGCTGCGCGCGCGCGCTTGGCCGGCTGCGCGCGCAATGGTGGCGCTCGGCGCTGACGCGTGCGCGCATACGCCGCCTGCCCTCGACGCTCCTCTCCAGCCACGTCGAAATGGGTGAGGGCGCGAGCGCCGGAGCCGCGCACTCGGCTCGCGCGCGTCTGCTGCGCAGCTCCTATTGCTGCGCGCGCGCGTGGATGGCCGCACGGATGCACGGGGCGGATGCGTCGCGCGCGCGAACCGGCCGACGCGCGCGTTACCACCGCGAGCCGCGACTGCGCACCGCGCATACGCCGCCTGCCCTCGACGCTCCTCTCCAGTCTCCCTCGCGAGAGAGCTCGGCGCACACTCGACAGGCAAGTCTGCTAGCATGAAGCTCGATTCGTTCCCGCCGGCGGTGCAGGAGATGCTCCTGGCCTTCGACCAGGACGGCGACGGCACGGTGGATCCCCATGAGATTGGGCGCGCTGCGGAGCTGTACCACCAGTCCAAGCAGAAGACCAAGCAGCTGGGTCGGCTGGTCTTCTTCCTGTTGATCATGCTCTTGCTCATGCTGGCGGCCATCACGGGCACGACCTTTGCGGTCGTGGAGCTGAGCAAGGAGACCCACACCTCGAGCGACGGCGTGACGACCGTCGCCGGCCAGGAGGGCGTGGTGGCCAAGACGGGCCCCGTAGCGAGGCCGACCAAGCTGAGCAGCCTGCTTCCCGACAGCGCCTTCCAGTCGCTGGACATCTTCGTGGTGGACTCGCCGACGGGCGCGCACCTGGAGCTCAACGTGCTCGGATGGTACCGCGTGAAGCCCACCGACAGCATCTTCGACGAGTACGTCACCATCATCACCTTCTCGGGCAACATCAAGCTCAAGGGCGAGTCTATGCAGTTCGAGCCGCTGGTTGGGAACGCCTTCGTGGAGGCTGGCTTCGAGGTGCGCGCCGGCGGACGCAAGCTGCACGGCGTGTACGAGATCATCGGCCTCTTCAACTCGATCGAGGAGTGGGAGGGCCTCGACGTTGGCGAGGGGCCGCCCATGTTCGGCCAGTCGGACTTTGTGATGGAGTACGACGTCTTCTACAAGTGCAACGACAGGTGCTACACCGAGGTCTTCGAAGACACCCTGAAGTCAATGGTAACCACCGAGGACGGCGACACCGCCGTAAAGATCTCGCGCACGGCGCATCACGACGTGCACATCGGCGCGGTGCTCGAGTACACGGTGAACCCCGAGTTTGAGTACAGCACCAAGGTGAGCTACATGGCTGCCAACATGAGCGTCGAGTACCAGCTGAGCGGCCTCAGTCGCCCACGTCTCCAAGGCATGATGACGTACCTTCTGCCGCTACGCACCGGCAGAGCCTCGGAGCCGCAGCCCGTTGTCGGGTCATTCAACGTGAGCAACGCCACCAAGATTGGCGAGAGCTACGACGAGGTGACCGGCGTGACGATCCGCGAGTTTAGCATTGACGTTGGGATCAACGAAGCCGAATACATAATGCTCACTGATGGCGCCGAGCCAGGCGACGACTTTAAAGGCCTGTTGACCTTGACCTACTTTGACGAGAAGGAGAGCCTGCACCCGGTGAAGATGAAGATTGGCCCCAACATCACTATGGTGTTCAACACCTTCTACGAGGAGAGTGTCGATCTTGAAGACTGGCGCACGCCCAGCAACTGCATTGCGGACGACCCCTACGCCTCGCACACGCCCACTATGATGGGCGAGGATCCGTACATGTTCGATCACAAGCGCCGCAGGCAGTTGTCCGGCCTCGTGCCCGTGGAGAACTACGGCGACGCCGCCAACGAGACGTACATCGCAAAGCCCTTCTACTTGCCTGACTGGTTCGACCCATCGTTCCCAGGCATTTTGTCGGACTACGACGACTACACCTATGACTACGCGGATGACGGCGAGGCCGTGCGCCGCACCCTGAGCGAAATCGATGCGATCGATGCCGACCTCGCGCTCTTGCTCGGTGACTCACCGTCTGACATGCTGGATGACGAGTTTGCGGACGGCCCCGCGGCCCTGCGCGAGCTTGATTCGGCGTCTCAAGAGGTGAGGGCGCGGAGTCTCCTCGGCAGGAGGAGGAGGAGTCGGAACAAGAACAAAAGGAATCTGCAGTTTTTCAAGAAGGCGGCCAAAAAAGCGATGAAAAAAGCGGTTACCAACCCAACCACGCCTTATTGCCCGGACGATTGGCCAGCGGACACGTGCTATCCAGACTTAAGTCATACTGAGAAGGGTTGGCAATTCGGCAATTTCGAGTTTGAGATGCACACCTGGAACGGCGGATGCTTTATCAAGGAGGCGAAGGTCTCCGGTGGCCGGTGCCCTGGTGGGGGCACGCTGTACGGGACCTGCAGTGGAACGACGCCCCTGCTCTGCCGCGGCAGCTGGGGCTTCCGCTGCGCCATCGGCTGCGAGTGGACCTTCGAGAACTTCCTCCCTAACTGGATCGTCAATGCTCTGAAAGGCGTTGGCCTGAACCTGGACGCGACGCTCTTCGTCGAGCTCGGCTATTCGTACAAAAGTACCTTTGACCTCAAAGGCGGCGGCTCGATTGGCAAAATCAAGAAGGATTGGACGGGCTGGACGAGTGGCGCCGAGGCAAGCTTCGAAGTACAGGGTAGCATCAACGTTGCTACCAGGAAGCTCGGGGTCAAGTTTGCCATCGGCGGCAAGGCGTGCTGGGGTGGGTGCGTCTCTCTGAGCTACACCGTGGTCGACCTTTCGCAGAGCTACTAGAGCAGCGAAGGGTTGGCAAAAGCTGAGTGAGTGACGGGCTGGGCAGCGGGTGTCGGCGCTCCGAGCGGCTTGGCGGGCCCTTGGGGTGTCGACAGCGCGCATGCGCTCGGCGGCAGCTGAGGAGCTGTCGTGGTGGGGGGAAGTCTCCGCAGTATTCCACGCAACTGAACATCATTATCTTATAATCTTCTTAGTGACTATAATATAATAATGACTATGCATCTTCCCCGCGTCTTGCCCGAGCACCAACGCGCCCTCTAGCCAGCAGCGACACCAGCCGACCGGGCCAAGCAAGCCAGGCCGCGTCGTCCGTCAGGGGAGTGGCGTGCGCGAACCCGGCGCTCCTGCCGAGGCCCGTCGGCGCGTGAACCCACCCCTCGCGGCAGGCGTGCGTCCTCCGCGCTCACGCCGGGCCGGGCGAGCCCTCCCCGTGCGCTCCCGTGCGACCTCGCAGGCGGTGAGACGACGTCGCAGGGTTTCTCGCAGGCGACGGAGGAACACACATCGATATGACACGCACATCACATGCCCTTTCGAAGCATTTCCCAACGATCCTAATTTTCGTGGAGGACTTCCGCGAAATAGGGCCGTTCGGTTGGCTTTCATTGGTGGTTTTGAACCTGCGGTTCGGGCGGAGGGCCGTTCGGCGCTTGCGTTTTCGAGGCGGATCGCGATCCGCGCCCCGGCCGCGGCGTCAACAACCGACGGCCGCAGATCCCTGCGGCGCTGCGCGCGTGCAGCGCGGGGTGTGTGCGTGCGTGCGTGCGTGTGCGTGCGTGTGTGTGTGTGCGTGTGTGTGTGTGTGTGTGTGTGTGTGTGTGTGCGTGCGTGTGTGTGTGTGTGTGTGCGTGCGTGTGTGTGTGTGTGTGTGTGTGTGCGTGTGTGCGTGCATGTGCGTGTGTCAGCACGTCAAAGGCAGTGGTCAGCCCGCCTGCTCTGCAGCGACCGCCCCCGCGGCGCGCGCGGGCGTGCACCCCTCGGCGGTGGTGCACGAGTCCGCGTCGCTCGGCGAGGGCGTCGAGGTGGGGCCGCTGTGCGTGGTGGGTGAGGGCGCCGTCGTGGGCGCGCGCTGCAGACTCATGGCGGGGTGCGTCATCTCCGCAGGGGGGGTCACGCTGGGCGAGGACTGCGTCGTACACCCGCACGCCGTCATCGGCGACGAGAGCGTCCCCGGGTTGACCGTCCTCGGCGACGGCAACATCGTCGGCGCCAGCGCCGTCGTCGGCGCGCGCTGCCAGGACCTCAAGTACGTGCCGGGGAGCGACTGCCACCTGCGCATCGGAGACCACAACGACATACGCGAGTTCGCATCCATACACCGCTCCTCCAAGGTGCGGAGGGACAGCGCGCGGGCGGACGGATGGTGGTGGTGTGTGTGTGTGCATGTGTGTGTGTGTGTGTGTGTGTGTGTGTGCATGTGTGTGTGTGTGTGTGTGTGTGTGTGTGTGTGTGTGTGTGTGTGTGTGTGTGTGTGTGTGTGTGTGTGTNGTGTGTGTGTGTGTGTGTGTGTGTGTGTGTGTGTGTGTGTGTGTGTGTGTGTGCGGTTGTGTTCATCTTTTTTGTGTGCGTGTGTGTATGTGCAAGTGTGTGTGTGCGTGTGTGCACACACGTGTGTGTTTGAGTGCGTGTGCGGGCGCTTCTTCCCGCCGCTGCTGCTGCTCGCACGTGCACACGGGCGGGGCAGCGCGCGGTGGGCGCGAGAAGTTTTCCGGCGCCGCGCGCGGTGTGCGGCGTGCGTGCGTGTGTGTGTGCGCGCGCGCGCGCGCGCGGGCGGCACACGCGCGTCCGCAGCGCACGCACACACGGGCGGACGGGGCCGTACACGCGCACGCGCACACGCCCTTCGTGTGTGGCGTGGTGTGGGGAGAGAAGGGGCGGTCGGCAAACCTCCAGGCGGAGGAGCGAGGCCAACAACAGCAGCGATGGTGCGCACGAACCGCGTGTCGGTGGGCGCGTCGCGCGTCAAGAAGGGCAAGGCCGGCGGCAAGGGGGCGACGCGCCACGCCGTGGAGCGCCCGCTGTACTACGACCCGGTGGAGGGGGGCAAGACGCGCTCCGCCAAGGAGCGCCACGTCGGGCCGCAGACCGCGTCGGTGCTGCAGGAGAAGTTCGTGAAGATGTGCGTGGACGCCGTGCGCGCCGCGGGCGGCAACGGCGCCACCGTGGACGAGGTGGAGGTGTGGTGCCAGCGCAACTTCGGCCGGTACGGCGTGGAGCCGCAGCAGTTCCGCTCGCGCTTCCGCGGCAAGCAGCTGCTCACGCGCGAGCTGCCCACGCGCGGCCTCGTCGCCAAGGTGGAGGCGCGCGACCACTCGAGCGGCAGCGCCGCGCGCTACGCGCTCACGCCCGCGGTGGCCTACTAAGGCGCCGGCACCGCGCCCCCCTCCCCATCGCCCCAACACCCACCACACGCGGGTGGGCGGGTGGGTGCGTAGGCGGGAGCACGCACCACGGCAGCGCGAGCGATCGCAGCGTTGCCGCCACAGTACCAACAGACACCCGCAGTAAACTTTCGGCGACCGAGTGCTGCGAGCACCGAGTGCGCAGCACAATGCGTCGTGTGGCAAAGGCGCTCACTGCGGCGTACCGCGCCGGACTCGTTTCGCTCGCGCCGCGCGCGCGCGCGCGCGCGCTCGCGCGCGCGGCTCGCGGACGCACCACGACGAAAATCGCTTACGGAGGCGGTGGTGCCGCCGCGGCAGGGGGCGGATGCGCCGCAGCCGCAGCCGCCGCGGGCGCGGGCGCGCTCCCCCTGACCACCCCGATGGCCTTGTCCATGTCGACGGCACCCCCCTCCTCGAGCTGTTTGAAAATCTCTTTGCCGAGCGCGGCGCCGTCCACCGCCGCGCCGGGCGCGGCGAGCGCCACCTGCGCGAGGATGGCCTGCAGCTGCTCCATGGACATGTTTGTGGTGCCCGGCGCGGGCGTGGGCTGCGCCGCCGCCGGTGTGGGCGCTGCGCTCGCCGGGTTGAGGAAAGAGTCGGCGAGCAGCTCGTC
This sequence comes from Prasinococcaceae sp. CCMP 1430, assembly GCA_013416795.1. Taxonomy (NCBI): domain Eukaryota; kingdom Viridiplantae; phylum Prasinodermophyta; class Palmophyllophyceae; order Prasinococcales; family Prasinococcaceae; species Prasinococcaceae sp. CCMP 1430. The sequence continues at coordinate 24,758 of RQSC01001302.1, forward strand.
CATGGTGATGCGTGTCCGCGGGTCGCGGTCGAGACAGCGCCGGATGGTGTGCATGAGCTGCGCGTTGGGCAGCTCGGGGAAGGCGATGGCGTGCTTGGGGTCGGTGATGGCGTGCAGCTTCTGGATGAAGGCCAGGTGCGAGAAGGGCGTGCGTCGGTACGCCATCTGGTACAGGATGCACCCCAGCGACCACACGTCGCTCGCGCGCCCCACCTTGATGGGCGCGCCACCCGGCCCCGCGTTGCCGCTGAGGATGGCCTCCGGGCTCATGTAGTTGAGCGTGCCCACCTGCCCCTCGCGCACAATGGACGTGGTGTTGTCGTTGATGCGCTTGGCGATGCCGAAGTCGATGAGCTTCAGCGTGCCCTCCACGAACAAAAAGTTGGCGGGCTTCAAGTCCGAGTGCACGATGCGCGCCTCGTGGATGGTTTGCACGGCCTCGAGCATCTGCTGCCAGTACAGGCGCAGGAAGTTCTCATCGACTGCGCCGTTGCGCTCGCGGTCGCGCCGCGAGAGGAGCCGCGCCAGGTCGATCTCGCCGTACTCAAGCACCACAAAGATGAGGCCGTGGCGCTTGATGACGTCGTGCGCGATCAGCTGGATGATGTTGCTCTTCCCGCGCAGGCGCTTCAGCAGCGTTATCTCGTCCAGGAAGCCCGCAGCGCTCTCGGCGTCGCGGCCCGAGAGCTTGATGCGCTTCATCGCGTAGATCTTGCGATTGGGCGCCATCACCTTGTACACCTTGCTAGAGCCACCCTTGCCGACGCACTCGAGCTTGGCGTACTTGACGCCTGCCACCACCACGCTGTTGTCGTCCTCGTGGAAGGGCAGCTTGACCGCGCCAGACACCGCCTTGTCCGCTTTGGCGCCCGAGCGCGCCTTGGGGTTCACCCGCACGTCTTCTGGAGATGGCGAGCGCTTCCCCCCCGGCTGCTGCTTTTGTTGCTCCTGCCCCTGCTGCTTCTGTTGTCGTTGCTGCTGCTGCGCCTGCTGCTGCTGTGCTCGTTGCAACGGCTCAGCCTTCTGCGCTTGAGCTGCTGCCTGCTGCGAGCGGTGCTGCGCGAGCTTCTCCTCAGCGCGCTGCTTGGCGGCGCCCTGCGCCTGTGCTGTCGCCGCGGCCGCGGCCGCGTGCTCCTTGCGGTTGGTCTCCACGGCACCGTGCAGCTCGCCCACCGCATCGACGTACGTGTTCATCGCGCTCACAGCACGCGAGGCGATGGCCAGCACGGGTGTCTTTCCATCCTTGCCGTCGTTGTTGGTGTGCACCTTCTTTTTGGCCTTCCCGAGGCCAGCGCTTTTGCCCGGCGTCATCTGGGCGACGGCGCGAACGCAGCCGTGCACGCGAGCGCGCGTCAGCTTGGCGCTCGACACACCACTCCGCGCGCTGGGGCGCGGGCCGCGCGAGCACGCACGCACGCACCTTGCGCTTCATTGCAGCTGCCATCTCCTCGTCGGGATCCTCCGCGATGGGCGAAGGGGTGGCCCCGACGCTAGGCACAGGCGCGGGCGCGGGCAGCTCCTCACCAGGGCGCACGCGGCGGGCGGGACCGCCCAAGCCTCCGAGGCGGCGCAGGCTACCAGCTTTCTTAGTGCTTGACGTCGGCGCGGGTGTGCTCAACGACGCCGCAGGCCTGGAGGGCGTCACCATCGCCGTCGCCGTCCGCGCCGCGGGTGAAGGCGCCAATGGAGGGAGCGCCGCGGCTGTCGCGGCCTGCCGCCTGCCGCCGACCCTGTTCGTGCGAATCATGACGGTGTCATCTTCGGCGTCCGCCGCTTCCGGCACCGGCGCAGGCGCAGTCGCGGTCGCGGTCGCCGGCACCGCCGCGGGTGCGGGGGCGGGGGCGGCGGGGGGCCTGGCGGCGGTCGCCCCCCTCGCGGCGCGCGGTTTGACAAACACGGTGTCATCGTTGTCGTTCGGGGTGAAACGGGCTGGCGCGGCGGCCGGGTCAGGCGCACGGCGCGCCCGGCTCGAGCGGCGGCCGCTTGCGGGACGGATGGTGATGGTGTCGTCGCCGTCGATGAGCATTGGCGACGGTTGCGGCTCGGGTAGCGGCGCGCTCGCCACAGCGGCAACGCGGGAGGGCGTCGCGGCCACCTTTGCGGGCGTGGGGGCATCTGGCGGCCCCTCCACGGTGGCCCTCGCCAGCACGGAGGGATCGATGGCGCCGCCGCTTTGCAGCTGCGCGCGGGCCTCCTCGATCGCCTCGGCTGGGGCGGCTCCCCTGTCGCTGCCCTTGCGGAGGATGCCCTCGGCCTTGCCGGTGTTGCCGGCGAAGCTCTCGAGCAACGCCCAGGCGACGTACAGCAGCGCGAATTCCTCGCCAACGTGCTGCGCCTTGAGGCATCGGAAGGTGTCGCGCGCGTCCTCCTCAGACTCAACCATCTGTTGCAGCGCGTATCCGACCCACAGGCGCAGGTAGTCGGCGTTCTTGCTCATGCCGGAGCGCGGGACCGTCTTGACCGCCCAGCCGTACAGGCGCAACAGCTCGGACGGCCGCCCGCCGGTGCCCTCCTCGTGCTCGAGGAAGGCGAGCCACGCGCGCGGGCGCGCCGCATCTGACATGAGCGAGGCCGCGAGCGTGGCGCGCTCGGCGGCTGCGGCGCTCTCGTCGGCGTCGCCGTCTGAGCGAGCGCGGCGGGCGCGCGCGCGGCCGAGCGGCGTCGCCGCGGCCATCGCGCTCGCCAAGGCGCGCTCGCCGCGGGCGGCGCCGCGGCCGCTGCGCGCGCTCTGGAGCGAAACGCCTCTCTCCCCCACACCCCCCCTCCCCCACCCACACACACCCGCTCACCCGCTCGCCGCCCGCGCACACGCGCGCTCGTGCGCGCGCGCACGATTCCCGCACGCATCAACTTTCATCGCCGCGAGTCTGCGCGAGTACCATATTCGTACCATCTAAAATGCACGCAAAGATACCTTTTTTAGAAACGCAAACCGAAAAATTCCAATCGAACTTTCGAGTTTGCAACGGCCATGCGGTTTTCGTTGTCTTGCACCCAATGCTTTTTGATGTACAAGTGAATCGACACGTCAAAACGCATTCGGGCCTCGCGGGGCGCGCGCGCTGGGTAACAACGCCCGCGCGCGCGCGCGGTTTGGGGTTGGCGCTCCTTCGTCCAAAAACGCATGCGTTCTATCGGCGTCGAAAAACGCGCGCATTTGAGGTTTGCACCATGAGTTGGTGTGCCCCCTTTGGATGTAGGGTTTGTGGTGTGGGTCGAACGCTGGCGCCGCCGGCGGCGCCGCTGTGGCGCCGCCACGCGGGCGGGGGGGAGGGGGGTGGGGGCAGAGATGAGTCAGAAGGGAACGCAGCTCACACGCAGCGCGCGCTCTGCTGCCGCCAGCTCGCAAGCCGGCGCAGCAGGGTTCGCGGCGGCAGAGGCCCGGGCGCGCGAGCGCGGGCGCCTGCGGCCGGCGGCGCGGCGAACGAACGCACTTGCGCTTGAGCGTCTGAATGAACGCCTCAACCTCCGCCTCGAGCTGCTCCGAGAGCGCCATCGCGCCCCCTCCCCTCCCTCGCCTTGCCCGCCTGCGCCGCGGCCGCCACACCTCCGCCCTCGCGATTCAAGCGCCACCGCGGCGGCGGCGACGGCGGCTGCCAAGGTTGCCAAGGCTGCCGCGGCCGGGGCGGCGTCCGCAGCGACGCGCGGCGTGCGCCGCGTGATGCCCGCGCCCCCGCGACACTGGGTGGGCAACGGTTTTCACGTGTACCCCGTCTTCGAGCGGCTGGCGTTCACCGAGGAGGTGAGCCCCTGGCTCATGTTTGACTACGCGGCGCCCAAGGACTTCCCGCCGGCGAAGCGCGCGGGCGAACGGCGCGGCGTGGGCCGGCACCCACACCGCGGCTTCGAGACGGTGACCATCGCCTTCCAGGGCGAGGTGGAGCACGCCGACTCGACGGGCAACCGCGACGTCATCGGCCCCGGCGACGTGCAGTGGATGACCGCCGGTCGAGGCATCGTGCATGAGGAGTTCCACAGCGAGGCGTTCGCTGCCAGCGGCGGGACATTCGAGATGTGCCAGCTTTGGCTCAACCTGCCCGCCGCAAAGAAGATGACCAAGCCCAACTACCAGCCCATCCTGGCTGGGGACATCCCTGAGGTGGCGCTTCCCGCGGAGGGCGGCGCGGGCGGCGAGGCGGGCTCGGTGCGCGTCATCGCCGGCTCGTATGGCGGCGCGGCCGGGCCGGCGCGCACGCACTCCCCCGTGGAGCTATGGGATGTCGCGCTTGGACCCAAGGGCGCCTTCAGCCGCCTTGAGCTGCCAGACAGCCACAACGTTGTGGTATTCGTGCGCAGGGGGGAGGTGCTGCTCGGCGCCGAAGGGGAGGAACGCGTTGTCAAGGCGCAGGGGGTGGCGCTCATGGAGCGCGGTGGCGCGGGCGGAGAGGGTGCCACGTCGAGCGTGCGCCTCGCGGCAAACCAGCGCGGCACACAGGTGCTGCTGCTCGCAGGCGAGCCGCTGGACGAGCCCATCGCCGCGCAGGGACCCTTCGTGATGAACACACAGAAGCAGCTGCACCAGGCGATGGATGACTACTACAGCGGCAAAATGGGGAGGTAAGTAAAGGCCTCGCGCTCCCGGCTGGTGGCATAGTCCGCCGCGCGCGCGCGCGCGCGCTTCGGCCGTGCGATGCCCGTCGCTGTTTGAACGATGCGCGAGCGCACGGCGTACGTCTTACGACACGCGTCACACGCTCTTGTAATGCACGGACATGAACATGTCAACGCGATCGGCGAGCGTCTTGCCCTTGCAAAGCAGCCACGCGAGGTACGCCACGCCCGCCTTGAACTCGGACAGGCTCATCTCCTGGTCGCCTCCCCGCACCCCGCCCCGCCCGGCCTTTGAGCTGCCGCCCAAATCCTCTATGTGCATCAGCGCGTCCTGAGGCTCGGCCGCGTGCAGGTCCGGCGCGGGCGGGGGTGGTGCGGCGGCGGCCGACGGCGGCGGTAGCATGGTGGCGATGACCTCGATAGCCTCGCTCTCGATCTCCTCCTCCTCGTCTATGTTTGCCTCGACAGCGGCGCGGCGCAGCGCCTCGAGCCGCGCCTCAACCACGTCGTCGTCCTCCTCCTCCTCGAACATTGCGGCCTCCTCGAAATTCTGCACCGCCTTGGTGGGTGTCTCGTCCTTGAGGAAGAAGGGCAGCTTGCCGCGGTCATCATCGGCGAACTGCACGTAGACTGAGCGCGCCTTCATAATGGACACCTTGTTGCCCGTGCAACGCCAGTCCTTGCACATGGTCACGAAGGCACCGAGTCCCACGGCCCGGCCGCCGGTCTTGCGCGAGTCCCACGCGCGCTTGAGGTCTCGCGCATCCCTCGCGTTGTATTTGAACTTTTTAAAGGCCCTCTCGAAGGCCTCGTCCATCTCCAACCGCTCCGCGCGCGGGGCAACCACCTCCTCCATGAAGAGCGCCAGGGCGTACCCCACGCCGCGGCGCGTGTGCGGGAACGCATTCACGCTGAGGTGACCGCGCTTGCCAACCAGCCAGGAGAGGCGCACCAGCAGGTCCATGAACTCGTCGAACGTGATGGCGTCGTCGACCTTCTTGTTCGGGTCGGGGCGGAGGCCGCCGGCAACCTGCCCCTTCTGATCGATCTTGAGCGAGGTCATGACCGGCCCATTGACCACGCCGAACATGGCGTTGACTGTCGGGTTCTGCGGTTCCGAGAGGGCGTCGGGCAGCCGCAAACTCCTCATGAAGTCGTCCAGCTATCGCAGGTTGTGCGCGCGAGTGCATTAGCGCACGTCCTCGCGCGTCAGCATCGAAACTTTGTCGCAAGGGCTGGAGCGCGCGCGGTGCGAGCTCCCGCGCCACAGCGCACGCGCGCGCACTAAGTACCTGAATGAGGGTCATCTGGAACGGGTTGTTCTCGCCCACGCTCCCGGCGCTGCAGTAGTACTGGAAGATCGACTTGGCCATGGCGTAGCAGCGAACCAGCTGCATGCCGATGTCCTTGTCGGGAGGGAGCGGCCTCGGCAGGACCAGGTCGGCGGGCCCTTTGCCAGGCGCCACGTCGGCATCGAGCTCGAGCGGGATGCGCATCTTGTTGTGCCCCTCCGCCGCAGCGACGATGTTGTATAGGCCGCCGCTCTGCGCGCCGAAGGTGTATGTGCCATCCTCGCCACACACCGTGCGCATCTTTATCTTCCCATTGCGCTTCAGCCACACGACGGCACCGCTGAGCCCACCCGTGCCGGCGTTAATGCTGAATACTCGGCCACTCACATTGAATTTCACGCACTCGAGCGCTGCGTCGACGCCTTCGATGTCACCATCCACAATGGGCGCCGGGATGTCCACGGCCTTGAAGAAGCCGGTCGCCTCGACGTGCACGGTGTAATTGGCGCACAACAGGTCCTCGAAGGCATACTCACCGCCCTCGCCGGTGCGCGCGTCAGCCATCTGGTCGCCGGTCGCTCCCAATAGCACCACGCGCACATCGTGCAGCGCGTCGCCGCTCTCAGCGTCCGACACGCGGCCGTACACAGCGTAGCGAGTGAGCGACACGCTGGCGTCAAGCTCGATGTCCTCGAAGGGCACCTCGACGGTCGTCGTGTTGGTTGTGTATCGGTCAGCGTCAAACTTGGCAAAATACCAGCCTGGGCGCACTCCCTCGATGCGGAAGGTGCCGTCCTCTGCGGACATCCCCGTCTTGCGCGATGGCTTCAGTGCAGCGCCTCGCTTCTTGCCGCCGCCGGCCGGGTTGAGGGTGATGGATGCGGCAGGAACGGGCACGATCGTGTTCTCGGTACTGTTCAAGAGATCTTTGACGGTGCCGTACACAGCGAATGCGATCTCAGCGAGCTTGAAGTTCTGATCAACATCGCCACCGTCGACAACCAGCGGCACCACGCTCGGATGGTAGCCGCTGGCTGACGCGCGCAGCGCGTACGTGCCCTCGTTCAGCTCCAGGCCGTAGCTCCCGAAGCCGTCCGAGACGGTGGTCGCAACCTCGGTGCCATTCCCGTCAAGGAGCGTGATCTCGGCGTCCTCGACGTAGCCACCTTGTTCGCCGGCGCTCTCGACCATGCCGCGGAGGACGAGCGTCGCTGTCTGCAAGACGATCTCGGGCATGACCATGCTCGCTACGGCGGCGGCCGCGCCAGCAGCGCTGTCGGCAGGGTCGGCATCATCGGCCTGTCCTGCCGCGGCGTCCGCCACAGCCCTGCGGCGGGCGTCCGCCTCGACGCCGACGCTCAATGGCACCGCGACGGCCGAGTACCCATCCAGCGTGACGCGCGCCTTGTACTCACCCGCGCGCGCTTTGAAGTTGTACTCGCCATCGTCGTCAGCATAGGTTCGCCCCATGACATCACCGTCGCTGTTCACCAGGACGACCTCGGCGCCCGACAGTCTGTAGTTTGTTTCCGCGTCGCTGAGGCAACCTTCGACAGTGTACACAGTCGGCTTGAGCTCGTCATTGACAATGGCGTCGCCGTTTTGCAACTGCACCGTATCCTCAACCGTGTCAAAGTCCGGCGCCGACACGCGCCGCGTATATGCCGCCGGCGGGGCGGCGAGTGAGTACTCGCCGGCCTCGTTGGTGACCGCGCTGGCGACAACTGCACTTTCAGCATCCAACAGCTCGACGGTGGCGCCGGCGAAGGGACCGTCGCCGTCCACCTCGGTGATGGTGCCCGACACTTCGTTTTTCTCGATCTCGAGCTCGATGTTGCAGTTCGCGGCGTCCTCAACGACGGCGACGGTCGCGTAAGCGTTGTCATAGCCCGGGCAAACCACTCGGCGCGTGTACTCGCCAGCAGGCAAGCGCACCTCATACTTTCCCTCAGTGTCAGTAGTGACGAGTGTCTCCTCACTGTCCGCATCAAGGAACGCGAGCTCGGACCCGCCGATCGGTTCACTGTCCCTGGAGTCAACAACGCACCCGCTCAGATCGTACTTGAGCGTCACAGCGCGTAGATCGTCGACCGCGACATCGTCGTCGTCCACGTCCGCTGCAGCTTCAGCTGAGGCGTGCGAGGTTGCGCTAGCCACTAGCGTGACCTTTGGGTGCTTTCCGTGCGCCACCGCCACGGTGTAGTTGCCGTCTTTGTCAGTCGTGGCAGTGGCAAGAAACTCGCCACTGCCCGCGTCTAGAGCCTTGACCTCAGCGCCCTCGAGAGGTCGATCTGACTCGGAGGAGCGCACTCGGCCCGATAGAAGGATGGGCTCGCGCACCAATTCAACGTCAAGTGCGCCGCCTGGCCCGACCGGGCCAGCGAGAGTCTCCTTGAGTGACGCGGTGCCTTCTCTGTACCTCTCGGCGCGTACCACCGCGTGCACCGCTGCCGACGGCGGAAGCTTCCCGCAGCTCCACTCCCCCTCCGTGTTGGTGTCACACTCCATGAGACCAGCGGCGGTGGTCACCGTGACGAGGGCGCCAGATATGGGCTTGCCTGTGGCAGCGTCAACCACCCTCCCCCCTACTGGGTAAACGATGAATTCGAGCTCGAGGATGATTCCTCCACTAGGCGCCACTTGGCCTTTCTTCGGAGCGCTGCACGCTTGCACCAGCGGCCGGAACCCCTCCATTGATGCGCGCAGCACGCTCACGGCCCCGGCGCGTAGCTCGACGACGAAGATTCCGTCGGCGTCGGCTGTCACCGTATCGGCCTTGCCTTTGCCAAGGGACACGAGCGCCCCCGCAAGGGGTTGCCCTGTGCCAGCATCCTGCACGGTGCCAGTGACGCTAACCTTCGCTCCCCCGCGACGTACAAACAGCACCGCTCCGGCTGCCAACAGCAGGCCCCCCACGGCACCGCCGGCGATCGGACCCAGGGGAAGGCCAGCTCCGGCAGTGGACTCATCGTCGATCGTGGGGCAGATATTGTGCACATCGCACTGCGAAGGCAGCAGCGTCTGCTGGCTGTCGGCACAGCAGCGCACAGACTGGCACATTTCGAGGTAGAAGTCGTAGATCAGCGCTGTATCAGCTCGGGGGTCATCAACCGTGATCTTTTGTACGGCCTCGACGAAGCTCTTGCGCGCGCCCACCCTGTCAATTGAAGCAATGAAGGCAGCATCACAGGTACATGATGCTGCCTGCCCACTGAACCAGGAGCGGAGCACGTGCTCCTCGTCGGTGCCCCCGACGCACTTCGACCGCATGATCGACACCGCCGTCATGCCATCATCGCCGTCCAGCATTCCAGTTCCTAAGCCAGTCCTCTGCGCCGACCCCCCGCCTGCGTCTGCACCCTCAGCCTCAGGCAGTGATGATGGGTCTGGCAGGAAGCCACCCCACCATGGAAGGGGTGGGCTCGGGGGAGGAGTCGGCGGCGGAGACGGGGGCGGTGAAGGAGGCGGCAAAGGAGGCGGCGAAGGCGGGCTCGATGGCGGTGGCAGTGGCAGTGGTGGCTGTAACGGCGGTGGTGGGCCAGGAGGAGGTGGTGTCCAGAGCTCTGCCGGGCGGTCGTAGCGGTCTGCCTTTCTCGTGAACCAGACAACGGCGGTATTGGATTTCCATCCGAGCACATAAACGATGCGGTCATTAGGATGCACTGCGACACCATGGACGGGAGCACTTCCCGCTGGTAACTGTCCGGCATACTTGATTCGGCCGTCCATGGAACGCACCAGCGCGACGACAGTGCTCGCCTCGCCGCCAGGCACGTAAAGATTGCGCCCATCGCGCGTCGCCGCGATGCTCTGGACGTCATCAGAGAAGTCGGCAGAATTGGGCAGCTTCACTTGGGTAATGCGCTCGAGATTGCCGCGCCAATCCAGGTTCGAGCCGCGCTGGAACACGTCAACGTACGAGTTGGCGCCATTACGGAGGGCCAACACGTAAACGAACGACGGCGACATAGGCTTCATGGTGTGGTGGTTGCGGGTGGGAACTTCGACAGCAGCCAGCGGCCTGTCCTTGACCTGCATGGTGTCGACATTTTGGTAGAAGATTGCACCCGTGCCGGCGTCTCGCGGATACGCCACCAGCACGCCAGCGTCGTAGCCCAGCGCATACACGTACCTGCCGTCCGCACTCACCACCACCGATCGCGCATGGCGGGTGATATTTGTGACTGCGTTCCGGCTCTCATCCACGGCGAGACACCTCCCATCCTCCAGAAGGTACTCTGAGCCGGGCATGGAGGGCGGCGGCGTCGGCGGCGGGTGGGGCGGCAGACTCGGGGGAGGCGGGATCGGCGGAGGTGGATGCGGCGGTGGGGACGGCGGCGGAGAAGGCGGTGACGACGGCGGTGGAGTGGGTGGCGGGCTTGGCGGCGGGCTCGGCGGGGGGCTCGGCGGAGGCCTTGGTGGCAGACTCGGCGGGAGGCTTGGCGGCGGGCTCGGCGGGGGGCTCGGCGGGCTGGGTGGTGGCGGCGAGCACAATCCCGTAGCTACGCACGGCGGCGGCGGACTCGGCGGCGGCCAGGGGGGTAACGGAGGCAGAGGTGGCGGGCTTGGCGGTGGCGAGGGCGGCGCGTTCGGCGGCGGGCTCGGAGCGTCCTTCAGTTGCGACCCCGCCGACGGCGTGGGCAACGCCGGCGTGGGCCCCGAGGCGGTGGGCTGGGCGGCGGGCTGGGTGGCGGGCTGGGCGGCGAGCTCGGAGGCGGGCTCGGAGGCGGGCTTGGGGGTACGGACGGAGGTGGGGATGGTGGTGGGCTTGGTGGTGGGCTTGGTGGTGGGCTTGGTGGTGGGTTCGGCGGTGAGGGGGGAGGCATCGGCCAGCCGAGAGCACCTGGTGGCAAAGGGGGCGGTGGGCTCGGCGGAGGACTTGGAGGCGGGCTTGGCGGTGGGCTCGGCGGCGGTGGGCTCGGCGGCGGTGGGCTCGGCGGAGGTGGGATTGGCGGAGGTTGGCTCGGCGGCGGGCTCGGCGGGGGTGGGCTCGGCGGCGGGCTCGGCGGAGGCGAAGTCGGAGGCATGCTCGGCACGGAGCTTGGAGGCGGGGGCGACGGAGAGTTCGGAGGAGGCGACGGGAACCCAATGTTTTGGAGCCTCGGAGGTGGACCCGACGGTGGCGATTGATAGTAGTAGTAGTCGTTCGGAGGCGGACCCGACGGTGGCGATTGATAGTAGTAAGAGTCGTAGGGTGGGGGGGCAGATCGAGTCGTCGCATTGCCAATGGTTGGTGTGTACTCATCAGCAGGACGTTCGAACACAAACGCGCTGCCTTCGCCGTCGCTGCCGCCAGACCCGTACGAGATCTTGTCATGAAATGCCCCAATCACTGCGGTGTCACCGGCCAAGGCGACGGCGTGGCCGAAATTGTCCGACGCCGCCCCGTTGTAGTAGTCGGTCGTTATCTCGTCCTTGTAGCGCCACTCCGTGCCATTCCGGTCGTAAGCATAGGCCGAGCCGCTGGCCGGTCCCCACACCCAGTGCGAGGGAGCCCCCACGAGGAGCGTATCGCCAAACAACGCCACGGAGTACCCGAAACGATCGCCCTCATTGGGGTCGAAGGCCCGGACAATATCCTGTTTCCTCCACGTCGCGTCAGCTGCGCGCACAAAGATATGCACGCTGCCGGGGCTGCTCGCGTTGAAGTGATAGGCATGTTTGTGCGGCGCCACACCCACGGCAACTGTGTCTCCGTGAGCAGCGACGGCGACCTCGAAATCTCCGCCTGCCTGGTCGCTGACTGTCAAATTCGCCTCGTGACTCCAGTTGCCCTCGGTACCCCCTGGTGAACGCCGAAAGATGTAGGCCCGGGCGCGCTTCGGGTCGGCCGTTGGGTCTTGGGATGTTGACCCCGTGAAACGATTGTTTGTTCCGACCACGATGGTCTTCTTGTAGAGCGCCAGAGAGTGGCCGAATCGGTCATGCTTCTCGGGGGAGGATGCCACCAGCTTCTTCATGACGGACCACGTGGAGCCATCGCGATGGAAAACGTATGTGGCGCCTGCGTCTTCCAGACCGTTGTGGCGGTGCCTGGGGGCACCAACCACTGCGTACTTCGCAGACAGCGCCACAGCGTACCCAAAGTTGTCGCTTGTCTGCTCGTCCGAGGCCACGAGCTTCGCCTGCTGTGTCCATGCGCCGCCGCTGCGCTCGAAGACGTACGCGCAACCACCAGGGCCACAGCCAGTAGCACCGATCAGCACCGTGCTGCCATCGGCCGTGATGGCAGAGCTCGCGCCAAAGTAGTCAAAGCGCGCCCCGTCCGTCGCGTTGAGCCTGGCTTCCTCGCTCCATGTTGCATCGGTCCCTGTTGTCGGCCGCACGAACACATACGCGCTGCCTGGCTTCAGACCAACGCCCGAACCAGCGTACGCCGTGACAATTGCGGTCTTTGCATCGTCAGAGATTGCAACGCTGTTGCCAAAGTTGTCTCCCTGGCCCGCGTCGCTCGCGGTGAGCTTGGACCTTTCCTCCCAGACCAGCTGATACCATCTGTCGTACGGAGGAAATCCGTCCCGGACGTCGCTCGGCGCTTCCCACCAGGGAGGAGGAGCGCTCGGCGGCTCCGGGGGGGAAGGGGGCGCATCTGCTCTGGAGGAGACGAAGGCTGACTCAGGTACAAGCTGATGTCGATGGAGCTATCGAGTCCAGCGCCGTCCTGGATTTTAACATCGCTGTTGCTTTCGTTGGTCGACATCACGGTCGTGATGAGCTCCACGGCGATGCTTCCAGCTGGGCCCGGCCAATGCGAGCCATCGCCTTGGCGGCGTCGCAGGTGCCCGACTGCCGCCCACGTGGAGTCCCCAATGCTGTCGGTGGTGAAATACACGTCGTGCCCGTCCGGGCTGACAGCCAGGCTGGTTGGATTCGCGAGGCACACGCTGCGGTTGTCCCCTCCTCTCACGTCGTAAGTCACTACCTGCGACTGACGGAGCTCGCCAAGGCCGTTTCGTGCGAGCGCCGCCAGCCTGCCTTTGCCATCACTGTCCGCACCCGCCAGGAAGAGGTAGGCTCCGTCTGGCGAAAACGCTATCGCTCGCGCGCTAGCGAAGCCATCCGGTAGGTAGCGCACGAGTTGCTTGGCTTCGCCAATTCCGTGGCCAATGCTCTCCTCCACCTCTGCCTTGACAACTTTGCCTTCGCCGAGCGCGGTGTGCAGCTCGAGACCCTCGGGGCTTACTACGCCACCCACAACAGTGATGTTGTCGGTGTCGTCGCTGTAGAGCAAGTGGTCTTTGTATGTGAGCGACGCACGCGCGCTGCGCGCAGACGCCGCAAGGGTGAGCGCCGCTGCGGCCACCACGGCAGCCCACACCGTGCCACCGAGCCGCGGCCTCCCACGAGAACCGGCGGCCCTGCAAGGGCAGAACGCCTTGGGCTCTGCCGCTCTGGCTCGCACCATCCCGCGAGCGCTGCCTGCGGCGGCGCGCGGCGCCGCCCGCCACGCTTGCAGGGAGCTATGGCCCGCGCGTGCCAAGCCACGGCGTCGCCTCCACTCTTGGCGGCGTGATCCCGCGCGCCGCGCGCCGCACGCGCGGAGCCCTCGAAGAAGGCGCAGTTCGACATCGCGGCAGGCGGGCAGCCGCGAGCGCGCCCGGACGGCGGGGGAACACAGCGCCGCCAACCGCCTCGCAGCGCGGCGCATGCCCAGCTCCCAAATCCGGCACGTCGAGACGGGAGGCTGCAGTGCGACACATATGTAAATAAATATCAAGTCACAATCGACCACGGGAGCGTAATTACCGACCACCTGACTTCTTGGACGTCGCTGCATATCGGTATGGTGTCGGAATGTCAATTAGACCCTGATATTCTAACCCTATTCCTGTATTTACTGTTAAGTGTCCGGCGTGAACCCTAATTATGGCGGGGCGTCGCGCAGCGCCTCGCGCCAGGCGCCCTCCCAGGCGCCCTCCCACGCGCCCTCCCCGGCGGCGCCCGGCGGCGGCTGCGCTGCCGCGGCCGTTGCCATCACCTCCTGCACCGGCGCCGGCTCCACCCGCGCCGCCGTCTGTGTCGTCGCTTCCTGTGGTGCCGTACGAGTCGCTCCAACCCGACCCAGCCGCCGACGCGGCCTGCACAAGCCGGTGACGCAGAGTGACCTTGGTGCTGCTGCGCACGTCCCAGATGATCGTGGACGCGTCCTTGCTGGCCGTGGCCAGCATGGTGCCGCCATGGCTGAATTGCAGGTGCCACACCTCGTCCGTGTGCCCCTCGAGCACCTGCGCGGTGACGTTCGGGATGTACGAGCCACTGTCTGTAGCGTCGGTCAGGAGCGAGAGGTGCGCGCGCGGCACCCACGGGCAGGCCGCCTGCCTCGTCGCCAGTTGCGACTCGAGCAGCTCTTCGAGGCGCTGCTCGGGAAGGACGAGGTGGGGGGGCAGCAGCTCACGGAGGCGATCGAGTAGGGCCATGCGCCCAGCCTCCCCCGCGCCCTTCCATCCGAGCATCCTGGCCGCCGCCGAGCGCTCGAGCGCCTTGCCGCCTTTGGTGGCCATGCACAGCGCGAGCTGTGCCATGGTAGGCAGCGCGGACCCCGTGGGCGGCGCATCAACCTCGGGCGAGCAGCCCTGCCTGAGCAGCCTCGCCAGCGCCAGCTCATCAACGTTGGCGGCCGCCTTGGCGGCAGCGGCCGCGGGGGCGAGCTCCTGGCGCAGGCACCTCATCGCCGCCGCCGTGTCACCCGAGTACAGCGCCTCGAGGTACTTCTGCTGCAGCAGGGCGAACCGCGCGGCGGCCGCCGCAGCGGGCGGGTGCGCGCGCGCTCCCGNGGCGCAGGCGCGATGGCCGCGCCTGGCGAGGCGTCCGAGGGCTTCCCGGCGGCGGCTGCGGCGCTGCGTGAGGCGGGCGACGCGTTCGTCGCCGTTGCGGCTGACGAGCTTGAGCTCGAGCGGGGCACGACGGGCGGAGACGAGGCCGTGGAGGCGGCTGCGGGCCTCAGGGCGGCGTTCGGGGGCGTGGATGCAATCGCGGCTCTCTGCGAAGGCGCCGAGGGCGGAGTCGACGAGGTGGAGGCGTGCGCGCAGGCGGCGGAGCGCTGTGCGGCGGCTGCGTGGTTGGTCGCGCGCTCCGGCGCGGGCTGGTCGTCGCCCGCTTGGCGGGAGGCCTTCGTGCTGGGCTCTTGTTGCGGCGCGCTGGCGCGCGCGGCGCTCGCCCGACGAGCGAGGGAACGAGGGGAGGAGTGTGCCGGTGCGGAGGGGTGGGGCGCCCGCGCCCGTGCAGCGCTACGCGCGCTTGACACGGCCAGCGTGATGGGCGCACCGGCTGAGCTCTTCCTGCCGCTGGCGAGCGCGGTAGCCCCCCTCGTCGCCGCTGCTTCCGTCACCTCGGATGCGGACGGCCCGGACAGGGTATGCGACGCCTCCGACCGTCCCACCGAGCAGCCTGAGACCATTCCCTCGGAGCTCATGGACGCCGACGCGCCGGCGCTGTCTCTGCCGCCTGTGGCGGCGATCGAGCCAGAGGCAGCGGGGGGCGGAGGCCCGCGCGTGTACCCCGCCTCCGCGCTGAGGCCCTTCTGGGAGTCGGACTCACCGGTGGTCATGCGCGGTCTCGCCGCGCACTGGCCTGCCGTGCGAAAGTGGGCCGACCTGCGCTGGTGG
The DNA here is from genome assembly GCA_013416795.1 of Prasinococcaceae sp. CCMP 1430. Classification (NCBI taxonomy): domain Eukaryota; kingdom Viridiplantae; phylum Prasinodermophyta; class Palmophyllophyceae; order Prasinococcales; family Prasinococcaceae; species Prasinococcaceae sp. CCMP 1430. Next base: position 40,206 of record RQSC01001302.1, read on the forward strand.
ACGCGCGAGCACGGCGCCCGCACGGTGCCCCTCGAGCTCGGCGAGCACGGCGGCGGGGAGTGGCGCGAGGAGCTGAGCACGCTGGGCGACTTCGTCGCGGCGTACCTCGCGCCCAGCGCGCGCGCAACCGCGGGCGAGGCGCCCGCGCGTGTGGGCTACATGGCGCAGCACCACCTGCTCGAGCAGCTGCCCTCGCTCATGGACGACATCGAGGTCCCCGATGCGTGCGCCGTGGGCGACTTGAGCAAGATCAACGCGTGGCTGGGCACCAAGGGCACGGTGTCGCCGTGCCACTTCGACTCGTACGACAACGTCTTCGTGCAGGTGTGCGGCTTCAAGCATATGCGGCTATACCCCTCAAGCCAGTCCAAGTACCTGTACCGCTGCAAGGGCGGCTGGAAGGGACAGCGCGCGTGGCCAAGTCCGGAGGAGCAGGCGAAGGTGCGCATGCGCGGGCGCGCCCGCCGGCGAGCGCGCGCTGGCGGGGGCGGAGCGTGCCGCGTGCCCGCGCGCCCCCGACCACCACCACCACCCGCGCGTGCTGCGCTTGCGCGCGCGACGCATCCCGCTGACATCGTCGATCCGCCGGCCTCGTGCAGGCGGCGGCGCAAGGAGGCGCCGCGCGCAAGGGGACCATATCTGCGGTCGACGTCGAGGCGCCCGACCTGGAGATGTTCCCGCTGTTCGCACAGGCCAAGGGCGTGGACGTGCTGCTCGCCCCGGGCGACGCGCTGTACCTCCCCGCGCGCTGCTGGCACCACGTGCGCGCCTGCACCGCAAGCATCTCGCTGAGCTTCCACATGTGATCGGTGCCCGAGGCCGCGCCAACGGCGGCGCTGTAGCTCTCTCTAGTACTAGACTAGAGCTAGCTAGACTGCATGTAGACTAGAGTGCACTCATGGTGATCGTAGGTACCACGCGCGCGAGATGGAAGCGACAGGGCAGCCTCGACGCGCCCGCCAGCCCTCAAGCCCGGCCGGCCTGCCGGCCCCAGAGTGCCTCGCCGCTTGACCTCTGCAGCGTGGCGCGCGGGGAGCGCTGAGGTGCCCTTTTCCTCCCCCCTCCGGGAGTGGGCGCAGCACAGGCCGCGCCCCGCCCGCGCGCGTGCGATTTTGAACTGTCGCGTACGTTGCGCCGTTCCCCCAGCGCGCGCGCGCGTGCGCTGGTGCGGCGCGGCGGCGGCGCGCCCCACACGCGGGCGCGGGCGCGCGTGCGTGCTTCGCGCCCGAGCGGGGGGAGGCAGAGCTCCATCGCGGCTGCGATGTGCGAGACGCGGTCGTCGGAGCGCCGGCGCGAGCGCGCCGGCGCGAGCCCGCGGTGCCGGGAGCTGCCGGTGCCCGCTTTGGGCGCAGAGACGGAGGTTACGGGCACGCGACGCAGGCGGTCCGAGGTGCCGCAGCAGCTCGCCGTCACGCGCACGGCGATGCACGCGCGCGTGGCGCCTGTGGCCGATCGTGGCGCGCGGAAGCACCCCGCGCCGCGTTGCGCTTTTGGACGCGCGGTGGTCACGCGTAAGGGCGGCGCGCGGGCGCGCCTCGGTGCCTCCGGCACCGCCGCCGCTGGTGAGGCGCCCGCCGCGGGGCGCGATGTTGACGCGCCCCTGAGCGCAGCCGAGTGCATCGCACTCTGGCCGCCGCTTGCAGACGCGTCGCCTGTCGAGCTCGGACACGCCCAGGCACACACAGATGGCGACGAGGGCTCGGCGGCTGCCTCTTGTACTGGTAGGCGATGGAGCTTCGGCCGCGTGACCATCCGCGCTGACTTCGAGAGCGCCAACCTCGCGCGGGTGCGCGCGCTCACCGAGAGGCAACGCGAGCGAATGGCACGCACAGCGGCAGAGGCGGCCGTCGCTGCCGGCGTGGCGCGCCGCTCAGCGGCGCTTTCGTCGCGCGCGCGCGCCGGCGTGCGCGGCGCACCCTCAGCAGTGGGCGGCGCTCCTCCAGCACTGGCGGGCGCGCCGAGCGGACCGCGATCCTTCCAGCTGTGGACGGCGCCCGACGCCGCGGGCTCGCCTTTTGAGACGACCCACCGCACGTGGTTTTGCTTTGGCGTGGCCGGCGCTGCGCTCGGAGAAACGCTGAGCTTCTCTGTGATGAACATGAACAAGCAGGGCAAGCTCTACAAGCACGGCTTCCGGCCAGTGTACAGGCACGCGAAAGCGCCGGCATCAACCCCGTGGCGGCGGCTGCGGCTGCCGGTGACTTTTGCGTCGAACGCCGATACCGGCATGGGCGTGCTCAAGTTCCGTCACAAGTTCGACCAGGAGGTCGGCGTTGATGCGCAAGCGAGCGCCACGCCCTCAGCAGGAGGCACCTGCGGCGAGGTGCTCTTTGCCTTCGCCGTGCCATGGACCACTGTGGACGCTGCGCGCTCGCTCTCTGCGGCCATGCGCGTGCTGAGCGGTGAGAGCGTGACACTGCGCGAGCTCGTGTCGTGCGAGATGCCAACACACGAGCGTGGAAACGGCCAGCGCGCGGGCGAGCGTATGGGCGCAGGCGAAGGGGTGGACGGGGGCGCGCGGGCGGGCAATGAAAACAGCGACACTACGAATGTGGGAACCGTCTCGGGGAACACAAGCACTGGTGGCGCGCCTAAACTGACACCCACGCCGCCGCCGGCCACACAAGCGACATGCGCAGCCGCGGGCGTGTCGGTGTCGCGCCGTGTGCTCGCGCGCTCGCTGCAGGGCCGCGAGGTGGAGCTCATTACCATCACCGAATCGGGATGCGACGCAGACGTCGACACGCGGCCGTCGTTCATCCTGACGTCGCGAGTGCACCCGGGCGAGACGCCGGCGTCGCACCTCTTCAACGGCGCCCTGTCCTTCCTGTTGCGCTCAGCACATGTCGACCCGCGCGCGGCTGAGCTGCGGCGACGCTTCGTGTTTGAGCTCGTGCCGATCCTCAACCCCGATGGCGTCGCGCTTGGCCACTACCGCTGCGACACGCGCGGCGCAAACCTCAATCGTACGTACGACGACCCCGATCCGTCAAACGCGCCGGCCATAGCGGCGGTCAAGGCACTCGTCGCGCAACGGGCGGCGCAGGGGCGGTTGGGATTCTACCTGGACCTCCACGCGCACGCCAACAAGCGCGGAGTGTTTGCATACGGCAATGACCTGTCGGGTGGTGGCGATGGCGATCGGACTGGGGTTGCCGACGCCCACATTGAGAACGTGCTGTGGGCAAAGGTGGTGAGCCTAGGATGCGCACACTTTGACTTCGGGGCGTGCAACTTCTCTGAGCGCAACATGTGCTCAGTGGACAAGAGCGGCGAGTCCAAGGACGCAGCCGGGCGCGTGGTGTTTGCGCGCGAGTTTGGCTTGACGCACTGCTACACCATTGAGTGCAACTACGACTCCGCGAGGCTGATGAACGTCGTCGCGCCGGCGCGGGGGGAGGGCGCAAACAGAGGCGCCTCGCCGCCTTCCAGGACGCGCGTTCCCGTGCGCTTCGATGCGGCGATCATGCAATCAGTGGGGCGCGCGCTGCTCATTGGCGTGCTCGAAGCGCGCGGCCTCAACCCATGGAGTCGCATCGCGGGGGGCGACTTCGGCTCCCTCTCAAAAGTGCGGCGGTGGGTTTCGGGCTCGCTGCTCGCTCGGCAGGAGCGGCGCAGCAACAAGCCCGTGCAGGTCATGGTATGACATCGCATGGTACTACTGAATCATACTGTAGCCCTCTTACGCGGTCGTAGTGTACAGAGTGCCAGCGTGCGCGCGCGCGCCGTTGAAAAGGTTGCGCAAATGGCATCACTCGCTCTCGCGTTTGCGCGCTGCCTCAAACTCGGCGTCGTCCTCAGGAGAGTATCTGTCCTTGTTCTCGCCAAGCGCGAGCCGCCGCGCGACCTTGGCGAGCAGCCGCGGCGGGGTGAGGAACTCGATGCGCTCGTGTCCGCGCGCAGAAGCTGCGGCGCGGCTGAGCGAGTTCTCGCCTGCGGTTGGGTTCAAGGGATGCGGGATGAGAGTGTGCGATTCGCGTGAAGAGGGATCGTCAGCAGCGTGGCGCGATAGGCAGAATGCAGGTGCGGAGGGGAGGCGCCCGTCCGCCACGAGCGCACCTTCGAGCTCGGACATGTCGCCGCCTCGTGCGACTCGCACGACACGCGGCGCGAGGTAAGCTGCTACGTCCTCGGGCTCTTCGGCGACGGCATTGACGAAGAAGCGACCCGTGGAGCCGAAGGCGTCCGCGCCGGGCGAGGTCATTTCAGTGCGTACGAGGCCCGGCGAGAGCGCGTGCACTTTCTGCGAGCTGCCGGACGCCTTGAGCTCGGAGTTGAGCGAGGAGATGAGCTGCCTGTAGCCCGCCTTGGAGTAGCCGTAGGCGGCATACTTGCGGGTGGGCTCGCCGCCTGAGCCCGCACCCTCCATCAGGAAGACGTGCGCGGCGCCGCCGCGTAGCGCCTCGCGCGCACATAGCAGCGTGCCGACGGAATTGGCAGCGACCACGGCAGCGACAGTGGCGGCATCCATGTCAACGAGATCAGCGTAGACGTAGCCGTTGGTACCCGCATTGCACACCCATGCGGCGGGCGGCGCGCCGAAGGCTTGCAGTGCCGCCACACCGAGCGCCTCGACCGACGCGGCGTCGCCGACGTCGCATGCGCACGCATGCGCGCGAGCGCGCGCGCCAGCTGCGGCGGCAGAGTTCAGGCTCTCTGCGGCCTCTGCGGCGGCCGCACCGTCGCGGCCGGTCACGAGCACATCGGAGCCCTCGGCGAGGATCGCCGCCGCGAGAGCGCGTCCGATGCCGCGGGTGCCGCCCGTCACGACAACCCCTGACGCGCGTGGCGCAGCGCTGTGGGCGCAGGTGACAGCGCGCGCGGGGCGGCGGTGCCAGGGGCTTGGGGCTCAATGTCTTCTTGTAATGGGGGGGGGGGGGGGGGGGGGGGGGGGGGGGGGGGGGGGGGGGGGGGGGGGAGGCAGCCGACGCATCGATGGGTGCAGGTGTGCAGCGTCAGATGCGTGGGCAAGGCGATGTTGGAGGCGTCGCACCCTCGCGCGCACCGCCAGGGGAGAGTGCCGGGGTGGCGCGCGGGTGCGGTGGGGTGCAGCACTGCGAAGGCCACGATGAGGGGAGGAGCGCACGCACCGCCTGCTGCCGCTGCCCCCGCCGCTGCTGCTCCTACTCCGCAGCGCGCGGCGCGCGCCCTGCACCGCCGCCGGCGCCGGACAGCACGCGCGGAGCTGAGTGCCAGGCCGCGGGGCCCGAGGCGGAGCACGCTCGGGGTCAGTCACTTCTCAAGTGGTTGCGGCCAAGATGCGTGCGTCCGCGGCGATGAGGCTACCGCCACCGCCGGCTGCGAGGAGTCTGCGGGCAGCAACGAAGCAACGCCGCCCTCGCGGCCTGCTCGGGGCGCGCAGCGCGGCTGTGGCGGGGCGAGGCAGCGTCCGTCCCGCTAGCGGCGCGGGCGCGAAGGTAGCTGCCAGCGCGAGGCCTCGACGCGCCGTCGCGACGGCAGTGGTCCCAGAAAGTATTTCAGGTGCCACGGCGCTCGGGGTCGGCTTCATCGTGGCGACTCCCTTGCTGGTGTTGGTCCTGGCCGTCATCCAGGGTGGCATACCTCGCTCGAAAACAGCCGCACGCCTCTTACCCGGTCGCAAGCAGAGCCTTGCGAGCGAGGATTCAGATCCGAAGGGGCGCGAAGAGGAAGTCGCGAAGAGGAGGCTGCAGTACCCTGTGAGAAAGGGCGTCGTGTACGACTTTGACGGCGGGCAGGGGAACTCGAAGGGCAAACCGGTGCCGTACTCAACGCCCAATTCAGCCAACGTGCAGCACGTCATGCCCAGCGTGACGTTCGTCGACGTGGCTGGGCCGGACGGCCAGTCGCTCGGCAGTGGCTACGTGCCCGAGGATCAAAAATATACTATAACGTACCAGTACAAGAACGTCCAGGCGCTCATCAACCTCTTCGTTGGTCGCCTCGGACTCGTTGGCGCGTTCGACAACGCCGGCAAGGCAATCGCCGATGCAGCCCGGACGCTGATATCACTGCTGACGAAGCCACTGGGGATACAGGCCGACACCTTCGACAGCCTCGACACGTACGCCGGGCTCTACAGCAGGGCGGTGGGCCCGCCGAAGGCACTTGAGGGCGGGTACTGGAACAACGACACGTATTTCGGCACGCAGCGTCTGTCCGGAGTCAACCCCGTGATGCTCAAGCGCGTCAAGTCCCTGCAATCTTCCGAGATCGACAGCAACAAGCTACGAGCGGCGTCCGCGGCGCCGGGTTGCGACGGTGCCTCGCTGAAGGCACTCGCTGCCAAGGGCGATCTGTACGTCGTCGACTACGCCAAGATCCTCCAGGCTGACACGCCCGTGCCACACAGCTACTGCACGCTCTCCGACGCCGATATCTACCGCACTAGGAGGCACCTGCCAACCCCTTTCGTTCTCCTCGAGCACGGCACCGACGACGAGGTGTTCAGCGTGCTGAGGCCGCTGGCTATCGTCATCGAGGGCGAGGCCTTCTGGCCGACGATGGGTCGAGGCGAAGAGCCGCACCCTGCGTGGCAGGTGGCAAAGCAGTACGTCCAGGCGGCCGACGGTACCGTCCACGAGGGACGCAGCCACCTCGGACGCACCCACTTGGTAATCGAGCCCATCGCCGCAGCCTTCGCGCGCAACATGCCGCCGGCGCACCCGCTCTTCCAGCTCATGGCCGTCCACACTCAGATGATGGTTAGCAAGAACAGGGATGCGGTGTACGCTCTCGCACAGCCCGGGGGCTTCGTCAATGAACTCCTTGGCCCGCCCGTCATGACCGAGACATACGCCGCAGTGGACGAGTCTGTCGCTACATGGTCCATCAACCAGGTGCGGACGCCGCGCTGCGTCGTTGCTGAGGAACCACCACCCTACACTGTGATCTCATTTGTGCACGCGTCACGCATTGCATCAGCACTGACACTCAGCACCACGGTCGGTGCGCGCGCGCGTGCAGTACGCACTGTACAATGAGCTGTCCAATCGTGGCTTCGACTGCAAGCACGAGTCTACCGCAGACCACACGCACAAGATTGTCGCTCCTGAGGACGGCCTGTCGTACCCATACCGCGACGATGGCATCGACATGTGGAATTGCATCAACCGCTACGTCAAGGCAGTAGTAGACAACATCTACGAGGACGACGCCGCGATGCGAGCCGACGACGAACTCAAAAATGTGATCGACGATTTCCGCGACACTGGAGACGAAGGGTGCACCGTCTACTGGGATGGCGTGAAGGGCGATTACGCGGACAACCGCGATCCTAATTCCATGGAACTGTTCCCCGAGCTCGCGTCGCTCTCGAAGGTGGACCTATGCCTCACGTTGACGACTGCCATCTACACCTCAAGCTATTACCACTCGGTCGTGAATTATGGTCAGTACGAGGCATTCGTGTACACGCCATCGCAGCCTCTTGCCGTTTTCCGCGAAGGCGACTACATCAAGAGTCTGAAAGACTGCGCAGATCTTGCCGCAATCGACGACCAGGCCGTGGCCGAACGTTATGCCCTCCCGCCACTGCCTCCTGCTCGTAGCGCGAGGGTTGTCGTCACAATCATCGACGTGCGTTGCTCGCGCGATCAGACCGCCGATAGGACGCTTCTTTCAGGCCCGCCCCCGGAGCCATCTCGCGCTGACAGGACCCTGCCGCCCCGCCCGCCTTTGCGCGATCTGTGAAACAGGCGTTGACGGCGTTCCGCTACGACAGGCTGGGCTTTCAACGTGCGTTCGAGCGCAGCAACGTCGATAGCCTGGGCGCTCCCCTTCCGTACCCCCGCATCTCCCGCGCGCGTGTGCCATGCAACGCCCTGACGCACGAGCTCGCCACTCCTTTCCATTCTGTGACGCGCCCCGACGCACCAGCCTATGGACCCTTTTTGCCTTTCAACGGGCTTTTCCGGCTCTTTCCCGACTGGGTCGTGCAGGCGAGCGTCAAGGCGGCCAGGCTCATCCAGCCATCGAACGCGCGTGGGTGGCAGGGCTCCAAGCTCGAGGACCCCTCGAGAGAGCTCACGACGGAGCTTGCAGAGCTCGAGAAGGAGTTCACCAGCCGGAACGAAAAGCGGCACCCGCAGTTCAACCAGTTCCAGGTCGGGCTTCCCAGCAACGTTCTCAACTCCATATCCATTTGAATGAGCGAGGGTTGCAAACGCGAAGCTGCCCATGCACCTGCAGAAATGGTGTACACCTCCACGTCGGTAGGTAGCAAACGAGCGAGCGAGAAAGCAGGCAGTGCTACAATGGGCCATATACACGTACACGCAAATATACATCGCAGCGGACTCTAGAGATCTAACCCGAGTAGCACATATCGTTGTCCGAGTCGCTGCTATCACCTCTGTCCTCCTCGGCAGTCGGCGCAAGCATGCGCTGCTGCAGCCTTTTCGCACGCTTCAGCAGGGCGCCGAGCCCAGGCAGCTGCGGCAGCACGGCATCGCGCTCGCGGCGCGAGGCGTCGCCGAACAGTCGCACCACCTGCGCGTGGAGACGCACAAGCGACGTCCGGGGCACAGGCGCGTCGCGAGAGTCCCCACAAACGCGAAGAACGCGACGTTCACAGCCGTCAGCTTGAAAGTTGGCTCGCACACGTAGCGCAGAGGCGCGCGGGCGCCCCGCGCGGCACAATCGCCGCGATGCGCAAACGATTTCTGCGCCATCGTACCTCGTCTGAGCCCTCCGCATCGAGAAGCTCCCCCCTCCGCCACACGATGACCGCCGCGAGCACGTACACGAAGAGAGACTCAGGCGCTGTCGTTGCGTCGAGCTCCTCAGGCGAGCGGTCCGCGCGAGGAGCAGGACTACCACTGTCGGCTCGCTCCTGCGCGTCGAGTGCGCTGAGCCTGTCGTGCGCCCACACGCACTCCCACAGGCGGCACGTGCCCTCAAGGCTAAGCTCGCGGCGCAGATGCACGAGCGCCATGCGAAACGCGAAGAGACACTCGGGGCAAGCGCCCTTTGCGAGCAAAGCACGATGCAGATGCGGGTCCAGCCGGGCGAGTATCTCATTGAGGCGACCGAGCATCGCTCGCATACCGGCACCGTTGGTCGCGAAGCCGTCGCGCGCGGCGGGCGGCGCAGGCGGGGAGCACATGAGGGCGCGAAAGCATGCAAGCGCGCCGGCTTCGTCGTCAGGCAGTGCTGCGAGAAAGGGCGACAGAAGATCTGACATGCCCTGACAATAGCCTGCGTGCACCCATGCACGAGGTGGTTCGACGTGAAAGAACAAGCACGCGCACACGTCAGCGACAGCAAATAGCATCAGCGGCGATTGCGCGAACATTTGCGCTCTGTTTCGCACGCAGTTGCGCGCGTGCGTGACAGAAGGTGTGAAAGCAGGAGACCAGGGAGTAGCCGCACCTGTCTCAGCATCCGAGGCAGCATATGCTGTGAGCACACGCTCGACACGCGCGGAGAAGGCTGAGTGGTGCGCAGCCTCCTCGGCGTCGGTGTCGATGCGCTCGCCGTACGCCTCCTCGCTCAACCCGAGCGCGGCCGCGCGCGCGCCGTCACGAGTGCGAGCTGCATCCAGGCGGATGATGCGCGCCTCGGTCGTCGCACGGCTGTCATCACCGCTCTTTACCTGCACCTGCCGCGTCACGAGCAGCTCTCTGTAGGCGCGCGCGAGCAAGTGTGTGCGCACATGCGTGAGCGACACGAGGGGCACGCGAGCAAGGCGCATGCGCACACGCACGCCCAACCCCCTCCCTTCCCCCCTTTGGCGCACCTGTAGAGCTCCGCTTGTCGCTTCTCGAGAGTGCCTGCGGCCGCGGCGCTCGCGCGCGGGGGCGCGACCCCGAGGAGGATCGGCCACGCGCGTGCACGTGCGGGCTGAGCAAGGCCACGGTAGGCGGCAGCGCGCAGGGCGGCACGCTCATCGCCACCAGCCTCAAGTGCTTCCCAGTCGGCCAGTGTGAGCGCTCCTGACGCGGGCAACGTGTCTTGTTCCTCGTAGAGCCTCATGCCGGACTCGTACGCGACCTATGGACGCCCCACCATGACAGCAGGCGCGCGAGAACACGCACAGTGAGGGCCCGAGCCAAACAGACGAGCCCGCGGATGTATTGTCAGCGCAGTGGTCCGCCGCAGGCCCCAAGCAGCGCAGACACGCGACGGGCGTCGGGACCTCGGTGCAGTGCAGAGCGCGCGCGGGTGGAGCGCAAGAGGTGCCCGCGCGTGCGGCCGTGGTGGCCGCGCATGCCCGCACCATCCCAGCGTACGCCGCGCCTCCGGCGAGGCCACTAGAGGATTGCGTCCATCTCAGCGTTGTGCAACCGCAGGCCGGCTCGCGCGACTTTCACGCGAGCCGCCCGTGACGGCGCTTGCGCTCGCCGCCAGCCGCTTCAACAGCGCGGGAGGCTCGAAGGGCGGCATAGGCGCCATCGAGGCCGCCGCCAGCGCCCCGGCCAGCGGGGCGGCGCCGGGCGCGCCGCAGCGACTGGCAGCACCGCTGTGGCGACAGGGGGTGACGCCTCTTTTTTTCCCCCCCCGACGCCGGCTCAGAACGCGCGACGCTCGCCAAACCGCGTCCAAGCGCATGTGCGAACCCTAAGGCGCATACCGGGGTAGATGGCTGCACTTTTCCCAACCTAAACCCGGTCTGTCGAGGACGCGGTGGACCCGGGCGGCGGAGGCGCAGGCACGGGCCCCGCATGGGTAGGCGCTACAGTGCGCGCGCGGAGCGTGCCTTCCTCCCCCCCCCCCCCCCCCCCCCCCCCCCCCCCCCCCACGTGCATGCGTGTGTGCGTGCGTGCGTGTGCGTGTGCGCTCGCGCGCCCGTGAGCGCGCGGATGCGCGCGTGCGCCATGGCGCGGCCGGTGCGGCGAACGCGGGGCGTGCGGTGTGGTCCACGCACACACACACACACACACACATACACACACACACGCACACACACGCACACGCACGCACGCACACACGCATGCACGCACACGCACACGCACGCACGCACACGCACACGCACACGCACACGCGCGCGCGCTCCCGCTGCTGCGCCACCGTGCGCGCGCCGAGCCTCAACGGATAAGGCGCCGCCATCACTTCCCATTGCGAAATTCCATCCCCATCAAAAGCCGTGCATTCTTCATAATGGACCCTACCCATTATCCCCCGGCCTTTCACGAAGAAAAGCATGCACACAAACCGACGCCAAAAACCTTAAATGTGAAACCCTATCCTCTGGCTGGGCATTCGCCGGCGCTGGCGCGCGCGGGCGCGCATGCCGACGGCCGGGCGGCCGCCGAGTACGCAGACCTTGTGGAGGACACGCACGCGCTCAAAGATCTGCTGCGCTCGTACAACATCGGACGCGGCGAGGAGGTGCAGCGTAAGGGCCACTTAGAGGACACCGCGGCCTATGTGGGCCTGAAGATGCCCATCACGCCCGGCGAGGAGGGCGCCAAGGCGAACTGAGTGAAGGTTGGCGCGTTGCTCAGCTCGGCGGCGCGGTGCATTCAGATTGTGCCGGGGAGTGGAGGTATTACGCTGCTGCAACGACGCAGCAGCCCGCGCGTGCCCCCCCTGGCGACACCCGTTCGTGCACCTCGCAAGATCGATTGCCCTATTTTTTGCTGTGTGTCAGGCGCAGGCGCAGGCGCCACGCGCAGGCGCGCCTTGTGCCTCGCAGCGGAGTGTCCGCACGCGTACATGCGACGGCCATCGACAATTTTTTGTAGTACATGCATATACAACAGCGTGTGGTGAACACTACGGCGCGCGGCCGCAAGCACGGCGCACGTAGCGCACATTGCTATCGAGCTCTCGTGGGCGTCACCTCGCCTCGTCGGCCATCCTCTCGCGAATGTAAGCGTCGGTGTCCTCGACAGCGCCGCGCAGGGCGTCGAACAGCTCGTCGAGCTCGGCTTCAGTGATGATGAGCGCCGGCGACACGGCGATGATGTCGCCAACACTGCGTACGAGAACGCCGCGGGCGCGCGCCGCGTCGCCGCAGAATGCGCCCACCTTCCACTCGGCTGGAAAAGCCTCGAACCTGTCGGGGTTGCGGCTCCACTCCATCGCGCCCAGGAAGCCCATCGAGCGCACATTCGCAGCATAGGCCGACCCCTTGGCGGCGATATGCAGCCTGGTGTTGAAGCCGTTGGCCATAGAGGCCACACGCCCAGGGAGGTCGCGCTCCTTGTATATCGACATGGCCTCGAGCGCGACCGCGCAAGCCACCGGATGTCCGGCGTAGGTAAAACCGTGGCCGAGCATGCCGATTTCCTCCGAGTGCTCGTCGATAGCAGCGGCAATTTTCGGTGAGATCATCGCCGCGCCGAGCGGCACGTACGCCGATGTGATGCCCTTCGCAAGCACCACTGCGTCTGGGTGCATGCCGACCGCATCGCTGCCGAACATGCTCCCCACTCGGCCAAAGCCGGTGACCACCTCGTCGGCGACCAGCAGGACGTCGAACTCTTTGAGCGTCTTCTGTACCGCCTCCCAGTAGCCCTGGGGGGGGATGATGACGCCACCTGCGCCCTGCACGGGCTCGGCCCAGAGCGCAGCCACGGTGTCAGGGCCTTCGTCGAGGATCCGCTGGCGCAGATCGGCGGCCATGCGGGCGCCAAACCCGGCCTCGGTCTCGCCGAGCTGGCGATGGCGGTAGAAGTCGGGGCAGCCGACGTGCACCACGCCGTCCATCGGCAGGTCGAATGACTTGTGCAGGTGCGGCAGGCCGGTGAGGCTCGCCGAGGCAAACGTCGAGCCGTGGTAGCCGCGGTCGCGCGCGAGCAGCTTCTTCTTGTTCGGTCGTCCAAGGGCGTTGTTGTAGTAGCGAATGAGCTTGACGAGCGTGTCGTTGGCCTCCGAGCCACTGCTGGTGAAGGTCACGCGCGCCATATGACTCGCAGTGTACATCTCGCGCAGCTCGTCGGCGAGCTTTTCGGCGGGGTTGGTCGCCATGCCCCAGAAGTTGTGGAAGTACGGCATCTCGTCCATCTGCTTCGTCGCGGCGGCCTTGAGGCGCGGCTCCGAGCCGCCGAGGAGGGTGGACCACAGGCCTGCCAGCCCATCCAGGTAGCGATCGCCCTTGTCGCTGTAGAGCATCACGCCCTCGGAGCGAGCGATGTTGAGGTGTGCCGAGCTACCGCCCACGGCGAAAGGCGTGAGATGCGAGCGGCGCGTGGCGGCGGCCGCCGCGTCCGCGGCGACAGGTGCTGCCTGCGACACCAGGCGCGTTGAGGATGCCCAGGACGCCATCGCGCCTCCGAGATCGCGGGATTCGAACCCACCACGCGCTGCCCTCCGCCTCTCGGTCGCCCGCAGCTGCTTCCCCCTTCCGCGGCCGCAGCGCCAGCGGATGCCCGCTGCGTGATTCGAACGCGCGCCGCCGCCCTCGGCGCGCTGCGTGCGCCGCGAGCGAGGCCGCGCGGGCAGCGGCGCGCGGGCGCGCGAGCCGGGGCGCGGGGGGCACCTGTCGCGCACTCTCGCGCGCTGTGCCGGACTGTCGCGAGCGGCGCGCAGCGCGTGCGCCTTGTGCCCCCCCTCCCCTTCTTGGCAGCGCCCCCGCCAGCGCGAGCGCCCGCGGCTCGCACACATGATGTCAAGCGTCCCCATCCCCCAAGAGAGCCCCCAACCCCAACCCCAACGCCACCCTCCCCGCCAGCGCTCCTCAGTACAGTATGTAAATGCACGCACGATGTGGATGTGTCGGCGCTTTCATAAACCCTACACAGAACCGAGTGTGGCGCTGCTCCCCGCGGAAGCGCCGCCGCGGCCGGAACATCTTCTTCAGCCGACCGTCAGATTCAGACGTACGCGCCGACGCGGTGGCACCCGACCGAACACGTGTTGGGGACGAATGGATCGGGATACCGCCGCATGTCGGGGTTGTGTGCTGAGGGGCCCGCGGAAAGGCCAGCGAGGCGGTTCGGTTCCGGAGTGCCCTTCTCCGTCCCCCCCCCCGCGGGGGGGGCACGCCGCGGCCGCGCGTGCGGGGGGGGTGCATCAAGCACCTCCGCGCGCACGGGGCGAAGCGCAGCAGCAGCGGCGGCGGCGGCGGCGCCCGCAGCAGTGGCTGTGAAAGCAGCGGGACCAGGGGGCGCAGCTGCAGAGGTACGGCGGGCGCAAAGCAGAGTGTGGAAGGAAGCACCACTTGTTACCACGGGCTCGTACGAGTTCGTACTGCGAAGCGTACTTAGTCTCTGTCGCGCCCGCGGCCCACACCAGCGCCCGTCCCCATGCCGCCGACATGTTGATCCACGTGCGCGCACCACCACGTTGAGAAGTGCGCGTGTGCGCTAGCGCTAGCTAGCTCGACACTTTTGTCCGTTTAGAGGGCTGTGTGCGGGCCAGCATCATGAGAATGAAGAGGGGCCCCATGACGAGGAGGCGGGCGCTCCGAACGTCGCAGTTCGCCGAGGCGAGCGCCAGCGCGCCGCCGGGCGCATCCGCGCCAGCAGCGGGCTTCGATCCTGAAATGGCACTGTTCAGCGGTCCCGAAAGGGGCGAAAGGATGAGAGTATGCCCCACATACCTCGCGAACAAGATGCCTCGAAGCGATACGCCAGGCATCACCTTGAGATCGACAAATCGCTCCATGCGTTTCCAGGACACGAGGCGCGCAGCGGTTGCCATCAAGAAGCTGCTCATCAGCAAGGGCCGGCTCCGATCATCCAGCAGATGCGGCCGCATCAGTAGGCCCAATGGCACGCTCACCGTGGAGATGACCAAGTAGATGACCTCGTAGGTAAGAGGCCGATGGAACAGAACCTCATGATTGCAGGCTGGATCATAATTGTCGAACACGAACAACATGCCAAGCGCCATGCGCGCTTGCTCGCAGAAGAGTGGCACCAGCGCCCAGAAGCCGTGCCAGACCCTCTCATCGAGGAGGCCGGAAGCTCCCGCTGCCAGCGACATCACCTGGCAAATGTTGAACGTGATGAAAATGATGCGAGCGCGCCAGATGATGCGACGTGTGTGGATGTCGATCAGCGCCCCCTTGTCGCTCTCGCTGCCGGACGGCCTGCCATCACCCCCCGCGGATTCGCCCCCGCCCTCCAGTGCCAACACCGCGTCGCCGCCGTTGCCACTGCCCATTCCCTCGACCATAACTGCACGGTTGATCCGCTCCTGTTGGTATATGTACCCAAGAAGACGCAGCAAGCTCGCGCTTTTCGTGGCCCGCCAGCTCATCCAAAAATGGAACACAAAAATAAGAAGGAACCAGAGCACGACAATCCTGTGGTCCAGCCGAGCTTGAACGCCCTGAAGGTCAGGCGACCAGCTCTCGGTCTCTGAGAGTAGGTCGCGTCCACCCGTCGGGTCCCATGCCAGCAACGTGTCTATGTAGGCGCCATCGGCCCCCGCAAAGATGTCGTAACCCGCCTTCAGCACGGTCGCGGCAACGAATCCGCTGGCCGCGCCCGAAACCAGATCGAAGCCCCCGCTCACTCGCGCATCGGCGTACAGGTCCGACTCGGAGGTCGTGCCCGACTCCGTGTGCGCGCCCGACCCGCCCGACGAGCTCGAAGGAGGGCGAGGAACTCCGAAAGAAGTGACATCCATAAAGATATTTTCCGAGGGTTCCAAGAATGTCGTGGGTGGCACGAACGGGTCCAGGACCGCGCTTTCAATCGCGCTTTGCGTCGCGCTCGCGCTCGGTGATGCAGACATGGTGCGCGCCCTGCTCACCGACCCGTCGGTCAACTCTGGGTTCGCCCGCATGCGCTTGCCTTTGCGTCTAGCTCGCACCGTTGCGACGTGGCATGCCACGGGTCCGCCGGAACACTGGCACATCCTGGCGCAAACGGTGCAGAAGGATGCGGTCTTCATCTTCCGGCTCTTCTTGTCAGCATTTGTTGCAGTGCCGCCGTTTCGGCCAGCCGCCACGCGCGCCTGGGCGAGCATGACGGCAACGGCCTTGCCCTCCTCGCCACCCATCTCGACCACCTTTGTGCAGCGCGCGCCGCAGTCGTACGAGTGCCGGGACGTGCCGCAGACGTCGCAGCGCACGAGAGGGCGCTCCGGCTTGCCCACCTGCCCGCACTGGTGACACGTCTGACCGCGCGCACTGCGCTGGTTGGTCTTCCTCGAGACCACCGCCGGCGGGACGCCGGGGTCTTTCGACGTGGTGGCCATGAGTTCCCCCCCCGCCGCAGCGTCACATGAGCCCTCGCCAGGGGGTGCGCCCGCCGACTCTCCCATGCGCGCACGGCGAGAGAGCGGTCACGCGCGGCCGGGAGGTTTGGGAGGGAGGACGGCCTCCGAGGACCAGAGAGGTGGCCGCAGGGGGAAGGGGGTGCGCGCGCGTGCCGGTAAGGGTGGGGGCGCGGCGCGCTCCCTTCAGCCACCCCCGAGGTCGTGGCGCGCCTGGGCGCGTCGCTCGCACGGATCTCGCCTCGCAGCGGAGGCGATGCCCCCGTGCGTGCTCGGCGCGAGCACGAGGTCGCCGTCGAGGTGCGGCCCGGTCGCCGCCCTCGCTCTCGCTGCTATCGCCGCTGCCTGTGCCGCGCCGCCCGCGGCTGGCGGACCGCCCACGGTGCGCGACGGCGTGCCTCGCGAGGCGTCGCGAGCGGCGGTGCCGTCGCGCGACGTCGCTCCGCTGGGGCCATCGCCGGCATCGCGCGTCCAAAAAAAAAAAAAACGAGACACCCGCAGCCGTCGCTCCGCTCCTCGCCCGCGCGCGCGTGCGCGAGCGTTTTGATTGAAATCCGGACGGGAATCCGTCGCGTGGGTTTCGCAGGGTTCCGCGCCGCCCCGGAACCCGCGGGCGATCGCGCCCGGAAAAAACGGGGGAAAAGGTGGTAATCTAAATAGTATGAACAAGGCGGCCGTTACGGATAACGGCCGCGCACCTAACCAACACGGTGCGTAATGGTCATTTCGCCGAAATAGAGGTTACCTGCAAACCCTAACCCTATCCCGGCCGCCCGCGCGGAGAACCCGGCGAGGCAACAACGGGGGACGAGGATCTGGAGGATCCGTTCCCCAACGCAACCCTAGGGTACGCGCGCGCGGCGGTCGTGCCAGTTCTGCTGCTCGCGACGCTGTGCGTCGCTCGCCCACCGTGGGTGGGAAAAGCTCACCCGGTTTAAACTTCATTTTGTGTAAGGCTCCAAACCGTATGTGACAAGTGAGAGGTGCTCATTGCTCTCCACATTTCCCGAAGGCCCGTCCGGGTAGGCTTTTCGGGCGCCCGGCGGCGCCCCGCGGGGGTGTTGCCGGCACGAATATCGACCCAAAAAATCGACAAAAAAAGAAACAACAAAAATCACTCGCCCGTGGGGACGAGGGCGCCGGGGGCGCGTCAAACGGAGAGGAGCTCGATGCGGGTCGAGGGGCAATGTGTAAAGGGAAACGAGGTCAACCGTTTGACGTAGAATTTGCATGCTTGTCCCGAGTTGGGGTTGGAACCGGTTTATATCAAATTGAGAGAGCCTTCGGAAGGATTTAGTGTAAACCCTTCTAGCAAAATGACAGATCAAAACACAGGAAAATGAGGACGGAGGGGACCAAAAAATGGCTTGGTCAACTGTGAAGTAACCCGAACTCGCAGCAAAATGAATCAAAATGAATCAAAATGAACCTAAATGATACATATAAATGCATTAAATCTCGAACCCTAAAACCCGAATGCGCACGCCCCCAGACGTTAGCAACAAAAAACAACAAAAAGATTTACGCGTCCCTCTACACGCATTCTGACTTATCAATTCTTTTTGTTTTTGACGCTATCGGTATTTTGAGCCGACTCTTATTACGTCACAATTGGTTGGGGCCCGCGCAGCGCGCGCGCTCACATGAACACGCAGCGCACTCACATGAACACGCGCGCCACGCGACAGCGGATCGCGCGCGCCCACGAGGAGGGCGGGCGCGGGAGGGACGGACGCAGCGGCATCCGAGCAGGGTGGAAGGAGCGCGATGCCGCGCGCCGCCGCCGCGCCGAGAGGCGGTCCGCAGCGAGGCGGTCCGCAGCGAGGCGCGCGGCGGCATCATGGGGGCGTGCGCGAGCGCGCCCAGCGCCGACGGAGGGAACAGCGCCTTCGGGCCCGAGGAAACGCACTTCGATCTGCCTGAGGAGGGCGCGAACCGTGCGACGCCCCACTACGATTGGCCCGGGCGGCGCAGGACGGGCGCGTCGCGCGGCAACGGCTCGAAGCAAACGCATGGCGAGGGGCGAGCCAACAGCGGCGTGCGCTCCGGCAGCAGCGACGGGCGCCACTCGCTTCGCGCCGGCAGGCGCGAGCGGCGGAAGAGCCCGGGCTTGCCCGGCGAGGCGATGGGCGGCGGGCTCGACTCGGGCGACGCACGTCGCAACCTGCGGCTGCAGTCATCGCGCAGCCACCGCCTGCTGGGCGACTTTCTCCAGGAGACTGCCCGGGGCGTAGTGCACAGCCAACACCAGGAACGCCTCATGGTCAAGCTCTTCGGCGGCGCGCGAGGCAGCAACGAGACGCAGCCGCTGCAGGTGCAGACGCGATCGACGAGTCGGCTGCGCTTCCCCAGTGGCGTGGCGCCAGCCGGCGAGGACAACGATGAGGTCGGCGGGGACCTCCGCATGAGCGTCAGCTCGGCGGGCTACATTACCGACGAGAAGGAGATGGCGCGGTGGTCCATTGGATCGCGCGACCATGAGATTCTGCTGCACCAGGTGTTCCCGCCGTCGATCGCACGGCGGCTGGAGAGCTCCGGCTTCGCCAACCTGTCCGAATCAAACGAGTGCGTGAGCCTGCTCTTCGCCGACATCACGGGCTTCACGAGGTGGAGCTCTGGGCACTCGCCGCAGCGCGTCGTCGACACTTTGACGGTCTTTTTCACGCTGCTGGATGACCTCGCAGAGGAGCACAACGTGTACAAAGTCGAGACAGTTGGGTACGTGGTGCTCCAGCGGCCCTGGAACGCGGACTGAGCGCGTACTACTTTCAGCTCGATGTTTTCCATGCGCCGCCTCCGCACGCGCGCACGTTCAGCTCCCCTACAGATCTCGCGCGAGCAGACACGTGAGCAGCGCTGACAGGGTTGGCCGCGCCGCCTATCACGGCGCGAGCCGAAATAGGGACTGCTATGTCGCAGTCGCAAACGCTCCCTCGCACGACGCCGATCACGCGCCTAATATGGCGCGCTTTGCGCTGGATGTGCTGGCCGTCAACTCAATTATGCCGCACATCTTTGATGATAGCGAGATCGGTGTGCGCATCGGCGTGCACTGCGGGCCGGTCATCACCGGCGTCATCCGCGCCGACCGGCCCCGCTGGCAGATTTTTGGCGACACGATGAACACCACCTCGCGCATCGAGGCGACCAGCAAGGCGGGCAAGGTGCAGGTCAGCCAGGCGTTTCGCGACCTCCTGCTGCAGTCCGACGAGGACAGGCCGGGTGGTGGGACGTTTCACATGGTACAACGCGACGAACCCGTGAACGCCAAAGGCAAGGACAGGCTGACGACGTATTGGCTCCAGAGCTACGTAGAGAGCCGGAACGACGACTCTTTCTCCACCTGCTCGTCGATGGCAGACCTAGAATCGGCGCCAGCGGGGGCCGGCTCGCACGATGAGGGCACCGAGAGCTTGGAGGGCTCCCTTCGCGGCAGCCGCGGCCGCTCGCGGCGCACGTCGCTCTCTGAGGTCACGCAGCGATCTTTCACCTCAACAGGTGCCCGCACCCCCGATTCGCTCGAGCGACCGAGCCGTTTGAGCGCCGAATCGGGCGACTCATTCTGCTGCGATGGCAGCGACCTCTCGGGAAGCGACCACGCCCCGCTCAACGACAGCAGCGACTGCATTTTGTCGCCTACGGCTTCCGAATTTGTGAGCAGCGAGTGCCCGCGCGTGATGGTGGTGCATGACCGGCTGGTCGAGCTGCTGCAGCTCGCGCGCGTGCTCAAGCAGGCCGGGTACGAGGTGGACGCGGCACTGTCATGTGCTGAGGCGCTGCGTGGTCTGCGCAGCGTGCCCCATGCGGCGATGGTGGTGCAAGCGGGTGTGGCGGACAGCGAGCTCCTACGCGGTGACCTGCGCAAGCTGGAAGCCTCAGGCGCCGCAGCGCCGGCGCTCGTCATGTACGACGCGCCTGAGGCAGCCGCGGCAGTCAACAAGCGCGGTGGAGCCGACGTGGGCGGCGCTGCTGCCAGCTGGGAGGAGCTCGGTGCCTACCCCCTGTGGTTGAGCGAGGAGTCAACCAAGCGCACTGTGCTCGCAGCAATTCGCCGCTCGATGCGGAAGCGGCTCCGGGTGCTATAGCTGGGGGAGGTGGAGGAGGGGGGAGGAGACAGGAGGGGGCCGGGCGCGCGGAAAATGATAATAATCGCAATGATTCTAATAACGAACGGAAAAACATGAGGAAAAAAACGTAGATGGCCACGCACACACCGCGCGCGATGCTCGCGGCGGGCGCGCAGGCGCACGGCGCGCGGGCGTCGCTGCCGCTTTCGCTGCCGCGGGCCCTGTCGCTAGAGAGGTGAGGAACGCATCCTCCCTGTGTGTCGCCGTGGCCGCGCACGCTGCTCACGCTGACGCTCCGCGGGCGCGCCCTCACCCGCGCGTTCGCAGCAGGCGCGCGCCGCGACCGCGGCCGCGCTCTACGGGCGTGCACGCGCGAGCGATGGCCGATGGGGCGCTGCTGCGTGTCCTTGCGTTCGAGGACTCCTATGACATGAAAGAGATCCTTGCCGCCGGTGGCGGGAGCCTGGAGCTCGCGGGCATTGAGTTGGGGCGCATCTCGCTCAGTCAGAGGTGGAGCTCGCACGCCTACCTGGATGAGATCAGGGAAGTGCAGCCCGACGTCCTGCTCTTGGACTTTTACATGCCCCCGCACACCGGCTTGGAGGTTCTTCGCGGCGTCAATGCTGCCGTGTTGTCTGGTGAGCTCGTCCGCCCGTCCGCGGTGTTGGGCATGAGCTCCGAGCCTCGGTGCAATCAGCAAATGCTCGCCGCCGGCGCGGATGCAGCCTTCGTCAAGTGGGACGTTTGGCGATGGGAGGGATTCGACGGTGTGCGCGCCGACTAGCTAGCAAAGTCGAATGTACGATGAATCGATTTTGTACACACGAACACATGCGGCTCGCGACGCGCCTACCCAGAGTCACTTACGCCTCGCGAGTCATGCTGCCGACGGCACGTAGGTTGCTCTCCGCGAACACACGGCGGCAAACGTCGCGTACCTCACCCGGCGTGGTCGCCTCGCTGCGTTCCGCGCGCTCAACGAGCTCTCGCCAGCCGAGGTCGCTACCAAGAGCCTCAGAGCTGGCGAGCGCGCCTGCACACGCCGAGTTGGACGCCAGAGCGCGGCGTCTCGCGGCGCGGCTCTGCCGCTTGGCCCTCGCGAGGCCATTCTCGAGTGCGCGCGGCGCACGCGGTTTGAGCACCATGTCCACCTCGCGAACGAGCTCACTGCGTAGCTTGCCGATGCTCTGGCCCTCGACTGGAAGGCCAATGAGCAGCGACATCGTGCCGTGCTTCTCGCCGGGGAAGGTCGGCGTGAGCGCCGCCGCGAGCGCCCGACGTGGCTCGACGAGATCAGTGTAGAACGGTGAGGTGCGCCCGTTGCTCAGAAGCGAGGCAAACAGCGAGATTGGGATGGCATCGGGTGACGTGCGCGAGCCGCGCTCGTATCCCATGTACAAAAGGGGTGATGCAGGCGCCGCCATTGAGATTTCCGCAGGCGAGCGTCGGACGGTACGCGGCGATGGTGTACGTGCAGGCGCGGCTGCGGAGGGAGGCTCGAAGGCAGGATTTGGCTCCCATGAGCCAAAGTACTCCTCCGCCAGCCGTTGCACTTGCTCTGGTGTGATGTCTCCCGCTATGGCCACCGTCATTGCTCCCGGGCCGTACTTGCGCTGGAAAAAGTCGCACACTTCCTCACGTCCGAGCTGGTCGAAGTCGTGCTCGTAGCCGATGATGGGCCTCCTGTAGGGCGAGTCGAAGGCAGCCTCCAGGAATGCCTGCTGGAACTTGCCCTGCGGTGAGTTGTCAACGCGCAGCCGCCGCTCCTCCTCGATGACCCCCTTCTCAGCGTACATGCCGCGGAAGACGGGCGCACGCAGGCGGTCGCTCTCGAGCGCAAACCAGAGCTCGAGCTTATTGCTGGGAAGCGAGCAGTAGAACACGGTGGAGTCGAAGGAGGTCTCGGCGTTGAGGCCTACGCCGCCCTCGCGCTTGAGCGTGGCACCGTACGCGTTTGGCAGCTCGTACACGGCCGCGGCTGCTTCGGTGCGCGCGAGCGCCTCCCGAAGCTCGCCCACTCGCCCCGCTGGCGCGCCTTGGGCCACGGCGTCTCGTAGCGCATAGAAGGCCGCGTCGCAGTCGTCCAGCGCCAGGCGCTCTGCAGCAAAGTCGGTCGTGCCCAGCGTCTGCGTGCCCTTGAACGCCAGGTGCTCGAGCAGGTGCGCGACGCCCGTCTCGCCCTCGCGCTCGTCGTACGCCCCCACGTCGGCATACATCTGCACTGAAAAGATGGGCGCCTGGTGACGCTCGCACACAACGAAGCGCATGCCGTTGGGCAGCGCGAAGGTGGACACGCGCGACTCAAGTGCGAGCAACGTGGGCGAGCGCTCGACGGCGGCCATATCCCCCGCCATCCTCTCGGCTGCAGCCGCAGGACTTGCCCCCGAGAGCACCGCCGCGGCCGCTGCGGCCGCAGCTGCCCCGCCTGCTTCGCGCCGCGTCACGCCGCTTTTGCCACCGCCCCCGCCCCCGACGCCGCAGCATGCTGGCGCGCGACGGAGGGGGGGAAGGAGGCGAAGGGATCGAGGGAGGAAGGAGGTGGCGGCGGCGGTGGTGGGGAGGCTGCTAGCGCAGCGAGCAGCGCGCGCTGCTCGAGAAGTGCTGCTAAGTAACGCGCCACGTTTGCACCCGATAGCTTCGCCAGTGTCGACATGGTGATCGACGTTCGAGCGCTGGCTGGCGGGGAGTTTGAGCGCCATCTCCACGGCCGCGCCGCCCGCCGTACGTGCACGGCCAGGCACGAGCTCTGACAACATCACAACGACCAGCGCGCGCGCGCGCGCGCCGCGCAACGCGAGACTTCCTACCGGCGCAATAATAACAAAAAGCGTACCGCATATTCAACAAAGAGGCCGCCTCGCAGCCTCGCGCTCACGCAACCGCACGCAGCCCTCGCAACCGCCCCTGCTCGACCTCTTGCCGGCATTAGGGGAATCTACTGCGGGGGAAGGAACTTGTTCCACCAGTTGCTGTCGTACTTGTCGTACACCGCCGACCACTCGTCCTTGTACCCCTTCGCAGTGCGCTCCGGCCCCGGAGGCGGCGTCGCCTCGGGCGTGCGGTTGGCAGCAGTCAGCGTGGGGTTGGTGTCGTTCGACCTGAGCACATCCGCCACTTCGCCCGACGCAGTGAACTCCGCCTTGAGCACGCGATCCATGCGGAGTTTGATGAAGCTGCAAGCGCGCGTGCGTGCGAGCGGGCGGGCCCGCGCGGCAGCGTCGACGGTTGGAGAGCGGCACATCCGTCGCGCAGGCACCGCAGGCCACGAGAGTGGCAGGGGTCAGCACATGGCGGGAACTTCGGCACACGCGTCGGTGGCACATGCACAGCAGCAGCGCGACTGCCGTGCCGGCGTCGAGGGGGATGTGGCGTGCTGGGCACCGCAACAGGGGTGCAGCACCGCGCGCAGCGCGAGCGCGTGCACATAGGGTTTGCCCGGGCCCGAACGGGGCAGCCTGGGCTGGGGCGGCACGCCGGCAGCACGCGCATCGGGAGGCGATTCGCGCGCTCGCACTCACGTGAGCCACTCCTCATCGGTGGAGACGAAGGCCGCGCACGGGCGTGCGACGCGCTTGGCGACCTCGGGCATCGCGTCGAGGAAGGCCGGCTCGGGGACCACCCAGAAGTTCTGCTCGATGCCATTGTCGGCGAGGTGGCGCGCGCGTTCGCGCAGCACCTCGACGATGTGCTCCTCCTCCTCAAGCATGAACTTGGCGTTGGCGATCACGAAGTGGTATCGCACGGGTCCCGCGGGCGCGTCCGCCGCCGCCGCATCCGCCTCGGCGACGGCGCGCGCCCGCACCCCCGCGCNAGATCGTGACGCAGACGGAGGCCTGGAGCGGCCGCGAGCACCGCGCGGCGCTCGGACAGCTGGAGCTTGAATACGCCGCGGCGGCCGTCGAGGTGCTCGAGCTTGCGCAGCGGCGCCCGCAGAGCCGCCGCGCGCGGCCGCGGGGGAGATCTCGGATACACAGTTCTCACGTCCACGAGTAATGTCTTTAGCTCAGTGACAACATCTTCTTCTTCTGCGACGCGAAAGAGGGGTGGAGTTCCCAGCCAGCCTGCGTCTTTCTGGGGCCGGCCGCGACACCAGACCAACCAACCAACGCCGCCCAAGCCCCGGATGCAGGTGCATCACATCTCATCGTCAGATCATGGTTCGCTCGCACGCGGATCCGGATCCGGATCCGGAGCAATTGCAGGCGGCTGTGCACATGTGCGGTCGAATTGCGAACCCCGAACTGTAAACCCCAAAGCGGGCGGGGCGGGGCGGGGGGCCCGCCCAAGCCACGGATGACCGGTCGGCGCGTCGGTTTGGGTTCGGATTTGGGTTCTGGTCGTCGCTCGCATGCGCCACGGGCCTCCGAAGGGTCTGTGACCGAAGAATGCACGGAAAACCAGATACGATCGGCGACGGCCGTGGGAACTCGATGCAGGGGCAGAGGTCGTCAAATCGAAAGTTTCCATTTTTTTTGAAACTCCTTTCCGACCGTTGCCACGCCAGCGTTGTTAAAAAAAGCTGCATGCTGGGGCGCGCGCGCGCGCGCGCGCGCCACACCGCGCGCGGCGCGCTGGCACTGCGGGGGGAGGGGAGGGTGGGGTTGGGGGAGCGGGGGCGGGACGAGGCGGGGCGAGCGAGCGAAGGCGTGGGATCTCGTGAGGATCTGGCGCTCGCGGCCGCTCGGGCGCGCCACGCGCGCGCACGGAGGCGGGGCGGAGACAGGGGCCGCTCCCCGTGGGGGACATGGCGGCGCGCGGGCTCGAGCCCGGTGGCGCCATGGCGCAGCACCTCAACCTGGAGGACCTCATCGACCTTGGCGGCGAGAAGCGCGGCGATGGCGAGGGTGGCGGGCTCAGCTCTAGTCCACTCCTGGCGGTGGACGCGGCCGCGGAGCAAACAGGCGCGGGCTGGTCGCTGCCCTTCGCGCCGAGCCCCATGACTGGGGGCATCGAGCTTCTCCACTCGCCCACACCGCAGAAAGCGCCGCGCAGCGCGGCGCGCAGTGTTGAGCGCAGCAGGCTGGGTAACGGCTCCAACACGCCGCTCGCGCCCATTAGCATGAACAAGCTCGACTCATCGCCCGCCGAGAGCGAGGACGAGGTGGTGATCCACGTCAAGGCCCGCGGCAAGACACCTGGTGCCAGGCGCAGGCAGAGGCGCTCCACGCTGTCGGCCACCGCGAGCGCCGACGCCAGCGCCGACGCTGTGCCACCAACGGGCAGGTCTCTCCTCGCACAGAGCCCCATGCCTGCTGTGCAACATCCTGCTTCACTCAAGGTCGCCCTCAAGACCACTGAGGCCTGCGCCGCCAAGCCCAAGACCCCAGTGTCCACAAAGCCAGAGGAAGGCTCGAGCGTTCCGACTCTCGTCTCACACTTCGAGACCATTGCCACTACCCCCACAGGCGATGCTATCGACGCGGTGCCGCCCGCCGGCGGCAGCAAGCTGGCGCTCACCCCCATCGCTGGTGGCGCGGACGCGGCGGACGCGGTGGACGCTGTGCCGCCCGCCGGCGGCAGCAAGCTGGCGCTCACCCCCATCGCTGGTGGCGCGGACGCGGCGGACGCGGTGGACGCTGTGCCGCCCGCCGGCGGCAGCAAGCTGGCGCTCACCCCCATCGCTGGTGGCGCGGACGGCGGACGCGGCGGACGCTGTGCCGCCCGCCGGCGGCAGCAAGCTGGCGCTCACCCCCATCGCTGGCGGCGCGGACGCGGCGGACGCGGCGGACGCTGTGCCGCCCGCCGGCGGCAGCAAGCTGGCGCTCACCCCCATCGCTGGCGGCGCGGACGCGGCGGACGCGGCGGACGCTGTGCCGCCCGCCGGCGGCAGCAAGCTGGCGCTCACGCCGGAGGCTACGCCTGGAGTCGTCGAAGCGAAGCCCTTATCCTCGGTCACCTCGCCTGAGAACAAGGCCTCTCTCTCACGGCAGAGCGAGGCCATGTTGACGCCCGAAGCTGTGGCAAGCGCCGACGCCGATGCCGTGCCGCCTGCTGGTGGCAGCACGCTCGCGCTTACACCGATCATCGGGAACAACGCGGTGGATGCCGTGCCCCCTGCTGGTGGCAGCAGGCTCGCTGCCACGCCACCTGCGGCGCCTGCGGCCGCTGTCGGCAACGAGACCGCTCCCGAAGCGACCGTTCCCGCGGGGACGCAGGAGCAGCAGCACGGATCGCCGGCCGAGCCTTCGCCACCTGTGCGCGAGCGCGCGATGACTCCAGAGGCGGTGACCAACGCGGACGAGAATGCTGTGCCACCCGCGGGCGGAAGCCGTCTCATGCTGACGCCGGTGGTAGCCGCCCCAAGAGCGCGCTGCATCGCCGGGGGCGGCACAGAGCAAGCGCAGGGCGAGTGCGCTGATGCCTGCGTCGACGCAGACACGGGTCCGTCGAGCCCCGTGGCGAGACATGCAAGCCCAGCGGGCGCGCAAGAAGCGACTGGGACGCTGCCAGGGAAGGAGGTTGAGCGCGCGCGCCGCGAGGGTGAGAGCTCGATCGACTCGCCTGTACCGACCGGTGCGGAGGAGGAGCGTGCAGTTGCAAATGATGGATGCGGCGCAGACGTTGACATGATGGACGTCGACAGCCCTGCCCAATGCTCCTGCGACGAAGAGGCCGCTGCCGAGTCGGGTGCGTTGGTAGACGGTCAGGTCGCCGAGGTGGTGGCGCAGCTCGACCTCGATACTGCGGAAGCTGGCGAAGCAAAGACGCCCGACAACGATGACGTCGGCCCGGCCTCGCAGAGGGCCGCAGCGTGCACGGTCGAGGAGGGGGAAGGTTCTGGTAGCGACAACTTTGAGGCGTATCTTGAACGGATGATGTCCCGGGGTGGCGATCCGTTCGCGGCGGGCAAGTCCGCCATCGGCAACTCACCTGCGATCAAGGCGCCGCCCAACCCGTACACGCCCCTCCGCAAGAATAGGGGGCACGACCCGTACGCCTGCACCAAGCGGTTCTAGAGACAGTAAGTGTGAGGCCGTCCAGCTCCCGTTCCTCCACCTCCGAGCGCACCTTCGCTCTCGCTGGCATCTCTTTCGCGCGCGGCACCGCGTGTGCGTGCGCACGTGCTATGTGCCCAGAGTGACCAGCCCGGGAGAGCGCGGGCTTTGTTGTCCGAGATATTTCTGCGCGCGTATCTTTGCGAATCCGCGGAGTTGACCCATCCAACACGCGCGATCAATCAGATGTGCACAGCGTCGCGGACGGAACGTGCCTGTCTGTGACTCCCAACGTCAGGGGCGCGTGCCAGACACGTGCCGGCGCACGTGTTCCGAGCTTTTGGTTTCGAGCATCCAACACTCGAGCGCAGCCGTGAGGCCTAACGAACTGCGCGCGTGTCATTTTTCTATTTTTGAAGCCCGCACAGTGATCGACGATGCCCATTGCCGCCACGCGCGCGGCGCACGCGCAGCGCCCGTTCGCGAATTCACGGAACGGATGCCCGCCAAATGCGCTCAGTTTTTTCGATTCCACAGGACTTGCCCCAGAAGGCCGCGGAACGCGCAGCGGAGTCGCCGCGGAACGACGAAGCGGCGCGTGCGCGGCACGCACGCGCCGGGCCCGCCGCGTCAGCGCCGGCGTGCAGACCTGCGCTCGGCGCCGCGCACGTGCGTCAGCCATGCTGGCGCAACTGCAATTGGGCCATGGCGCGTGCCCGCATCGCCAGCCCGCACGCGTGCCGAGGCGCCCTGCCCGTGCTGGGTGCAGTCTGCGTTTTACCGAGAACTTTACGCGGCGGCGGGAATGACGGCACACGGTAGCGGCGCCAGACCGGCCCACGACAGCGGGGCGGAGGTACGTGGTGTGCACGCGATGCAGTCCTGCGATGAGAGGTCCTAGACGGGCGCTGGCATGTGCCCGTGGGTGGTGTGTCGCGCGGCTCCTCCCTCGGGCGCCCGCAACGCTGAGCAATGGCCCGTCGTCCGCTGCGCGCGCAAGCGTTGGGTTGTCGTTCGTGGACTCCCTGACACGCCGTCCCATGTCATCCTTCCCCTCACGCACCTATCCCTGCCCTTTCAGTGGCGCGTGAGCGACAGTACCTGACAACCCACCATCGTACTTGGCTGCTGAAGTCACCATGGCGATCCAGCGCGCCGGGCGGACGATCCCGGTGCTGCCACTGCCCGTTCTGGCAGTGAGCGCGCTCGCCGCGGCCGTGGCTTTCCTGGTCGTGCCTACTGCGGAGGCGCAAGACGTTCAGGTGCGTACGGGCCCGCTTTGTGAGTGTCGTGTAGCGCATGCCTCTGATCAGTCAGTGGCTGGTCGTATCGCGCTGTGCTGACGCGCGGGCGCACTTCGTCCTTCAATCGCCCCCCCTCGCACCTCCGCACGGCACACACGCAGGTGCTGCAGCCTGTGCAGCAGCTGCACCACGCCGACGGCGCGGCGAACGAGTCCTTGGGGGGCAGAACGGAGGTGAGCGTGTGTAGACATACCGTGCCGTATCGAACGGCGTTGCTTCACGGGTTCCAGTGCATTTATGTGACAGCAGACAGAAGCGGGCAGCATTAATCATAGCGTCCTAGTCTGCCCGCATACGTGCCGCCCGTGCCTGACCACTTCTCCTGCCCTTCGCCTCGTTTTGTGCTCCCCCTCTTCCCTCCTACACCGTTCGCCTCCCCTGCGCCCCCCCCCTTTCCTTCCCACCGCCGCGCGAGCAGATCTCCGGCGACCTGTTGATCCTCGGTTCTGATCAGTACCACGACGTCGATGACATGGGCGGTACGCTGGCCTGGATCTTCGAACGCGATCCCGACGACGGTCTTTTCAAAGAGGTGAGGGCGATGGAAAGCGCGCAGCGCGTCGTGTGGCCGTCCCCCCGCTTGCCGCGCGTGCTTGTCGTGTCGACCACCAGACTCGACCGACATGCAACAGCTAACTCGTTTCGATACGCACCACGACATTGCTTGCTTTCAGGTCAGCCGCATCGAACTCCCTGTCGCCGTTGACGACGACTTTCGCCTCGGCCAGTGGGTCGACGTCGACAACCAGACCAAGACGGCCATCGTCGGATCACCGAGGACCTTCGTCAGCCCTGGTGACGGTGGCCTCGTTGGCGTCGCCATCGTGTTCGAGCAAGATGAGAACGGGGATTTTGTCCAAGGGGCCGTTCTGAGCCCGAACGACGGCGTAAGTGGGGCAAGATTTGGTGCCACGGTCGCGATAAACGATGGCACGGCGCTCGTCGGCGCCCCGTACATGTACTGCGAGGGCGAGGGCGGAGGATTCAACAACACTTGGGTCGAGACCGTCTTTTATGACAGTGTCGACTATGACTATCCGACCGCGGACGAATGGGCCGAGGGCGCCCAGCTGTGCGGTGCAGTGTACGTATTCGAACAGGACGCGGGCGGGAACTGGTCCCAGACCGCCAAGCTCACTACTAGCGACATCAGCCCCGGCGACCGCCTGGGGTATGGCGCCAAGCTTTCTGGTGACACCGCTA
This sequence comes from Prasinococcaceae sp. CCMP 1430, assembly GCA_013416795.1. Taxonomy (NCBI): domain Eukaryota; kingdom Viridiplantae; phylum Prasinodermophyta; class Palmophyllophyceae; order Prasinococcales; family Prasinococcaceae; species Prasinococcaceae sp. CCMP 1430. The sequence goes on from RQSC01001302.1 coordinate 69,807, forward strand.
TCCTGTCCGCCCCCGGCGAGGACGGCAACCGCGGTGCCGCCTACGTCTTCGAACGCGGCCCGGATGGCGTGTGGACGGAGCAGCACAAGTTCGCGCACAACTACGCCACAGAGGGACAGACCCTGGGACATTGGGGCGAGATCATCGACTTCGACCATGAAACCATGGTATTCTCCACGGTATGGATCAACAGCACGCACGTCTTCCAAAAGCAGGGCACCGCGTGGCCGGAGACCGAGACCATCCCCAAACCAGAGGGGCTAGACGGTTGGTTTGCTAGCGCTGCCAGTGTGAGCGGGGACTGGGCACTTTTCGATTCATCTTTCTCGCCGAAGTACGAGTCTGCGTACCTTTACCACCGCTCATGCGGCAACTGGACGCTCGTTGCCACTCTCGAGGTTCCCCAGGACCTGGAGGGGGACCCGGCAGCGCTGCGCCGTGCCATGCTGTCTGGCGACACCGCCGTCATCAGCATCCCAGCCTCACACCACAACGGTCTCGAAGATCACGGAACGGCATTCATCTACGAGCTGCCGCCGCTTGTGAACGAGTGTGCCGTCTGCGAAGAGCAAGAGGCCGCTCTTACGACTGAGCTCGCCTCGATGCAGGTGGCGGCCCGCGCTGCCAGCGCGCCGTCAGAGCCTGCTCAGCTGAACGGAGACCAGCTCCTGCACGCAGAGGGCGAGGCCAACGACAACTTTGGCAGGGCCACGGCCATGAGTGGCGGTGAGTGCGCGCGGCTGAGTTATAGTGAGGGCGCTATTAGGTTGGGAGCACTCGGTTTGTTGCGCCCGCGTGCGACCTGCGGCGGTCCTCGGAACAGTGCATTTCACTGACACCGTGTATTTCCCGCACTTGTTTCTTGAAATGTCGCAGACTACGCGCTCGTCGGTGGGTGGGGCGCAGACAACGGCACGGGTGCCGCGTGGGTCTTCGAACGCCAACCAAGCGGCGAGTGGGCGCAGGTGGCCAGCCTTCAGCACAGCGACGCGCAGGACGAAGATCGTTTTGGCCTGTATCTCGACATTTCTGGCGACACTGCCCTCGTTGGAGCTCCACGCAGCGACCTCAATGCAAGCGTGCCTGACGTTGGAGCTGTCTACGCGTACACGCGTGACCCGTCCACAGGGGAATGGAGTGAGACCGCCAAGTTGCAGCCCGACGACCTCAAGGCGGGTGGGCTCTTCGGGCACGACACCAGCATCGACGGCGACACTGCTGTCATCGGCGCCGGCTGGCATCCTTGCGAGGGCTTCGAAGTCAACGAGACCGAAGGCGCCGAAGGTCAGGCATGTGGTGCCGCTTATGTCTTCGAGCGTGATTCCGCGGGCGCGTGGACGCAGACGGCCAAGCTGCAGCCCAAGGAGCTCCCGGTGGCAGGCGATGGCTTTGGCCTCGTCACAGCTGTCTCGGGAGACACAGCGATGGTGGCATCCTCCCTTCACCGCGACGGGCGCGGGGCAGTATACGTGTTCGAGCGGCAGTCCACTGGGGAATGGCTTGCGACGGACAAGCTGCTGCACTCGTATGGGACAAGTGCTGCTGGCCGCTTCAGCGAGGTGGTTCTCGACGGCGACACAGCCGTGATTGTGTCCATCGGTGCCGGCGATGGTTTCGGAGCTGGTATTGTCTTCGTTCGCGCTGGCTCGACTTGGAGCGAGCAGACGATGCTCGTGCCCGCCAGTCCCACGCTGGGGCAGGTTGTGATATCGGCAGCCCTGGACGGCGATCTCGTCGTGCTCGGCGCCCCAATGATGGTGTCGCCCGATGGGCCCGATGGAGTCACCGATGGCGCTGCGTTTGCCTTTCACCGCAGCTGCGGTCTCTGGACCCAGATTGCGACGATGGGCGTCGCTGACGGCGTACATGACGGCCAGTTCGGCCGCAACGTAGCGGCGAGCGGTGACACAGGTGCGATCTACATTTCCCAGCGCTCTCTGTCTTTGTCGCGCGAGCCAGCGCGCGCGTCCCCACGCGCTGCATGCGCAAGCGCCGCTGATAGGGTTGCTCACTACTGACGGTGGGCGCGTCACACGCGTTGCATTTGTTCTCCCTCGGGCAGTGATGGTCGGCGCCCCCAAGTTCAACCACTCGCCCGATGAAGGCAACAGCACATCGCTGGAAGCGCACGGCGCCGTGTATGCTTTCAACGACCTGGCGTTACCGTCGGACGCGTGCGCGTCGGATTGCAACGCCTCCGTGGCCGCGAGTGTCAAAGTGGTCAGCCCGCGCACGCTCGCTGATTGCCAGGGACGCGTTGCAGAGCTCGAGTGCGACCTGGCCGCTCTCCAGTGAGGTCGACAGGCTCGATACAGAAGATCGCCTCAAGCGCGCCGACGGACAGATGGAGAGGTGGCAAGCGCTAGTAGCGTGCCTGAGCCTGGCTTGCTAGCATAGGCGCGCAGGTATGAGGACGCAAAAGATGACCCTCGCGTGAACTTGCTCGTTGTCCTTCGAAGAAGCACCTGAAGTGCCAACGACCTCTGCACTTCGTACCCCAACCCTCGCGAGCGCGCGCTTGCGCGGCGGCGCGCGCTGCGTGTCTCTGCCTGCCCCGGGAAAGGGCCGAGAGGGCCGCGGCTGCAGCCAGCGTCTGCCGGCCCGAGCAGAACCAGAGCCAACGCGTCGCATTCGCCGCATTCGTCGCATTCGCCGCATTTGTGCGCATTCGGTCGTCGCTTCCGATGATTTATCTCTCATTTAAACATATCGCACGGCGAAAATTTCTTGTGCAGCACGTCTCCATCAAAACGCTTGCGCCCCGGGTGCGCGGCGCTCGCGGTCGAAACGAGAGGCAGTGGCACGCGCGCGACCGATCGCACCCGGTGCGCCCCGGCGCCTGCCCGTGCGCTGCGGAGCGCGGGCGTGTGTGTGTGTCGGGTGGGTGGCTGGGTGTTGCGCGGCACAAGGCGGCCGGACCGCGGAGGCGGCCGCCGGCCCCGCGCGCGTCCGATCGGTGCGGCGCTCCGCGCGGGCCAGGCGGGGCGTCCCGCGCGCGAGAGGGGGGACGGAGGCGGGCAGCCGCGAGGGAAGGCGGTGGAGGCAGCGCCCCCGTGCGCTCTCGAACGGCAGAGCCCGAGGGCACGGCAGGAGGTGTGTGTGTGTGTGTGGGGGGGGGGGGGTAGAAAGGGAAGGGCGATGGCGGCGGCGCGCGGCGGAGGGCGCAAGCTCTTCTCGCGCGAGGAACGGCTCTCCAACCTGCAGGACCTGCGCGCACAGCTCAAGGTCCCCGATGGCAAGCCGCTCGTCGTCGCGGGCATTGGCGCGGGCGCATGGGGTGCCGTGTTCGTCGCCCTGCTGCAGGAGGCGTACGGCGAGTTCGAGGCGGACGGACTCGTGCAGGTGCGCATCTGGCGCCGCCCGGGCAAACAACTGAGCAAGTCATTCGCCGAGCGGCTATTCGCCACCATCAACGCCGACGAGGAGCTGCTGAGCCGCCTCACGGCGGGATGCTCGTATCTCAAGTACGTCGACGCTCGCTGTGGCAAGCGCACGCTGCTGGCCGATGAGGTGCTGCGCGATGGCTTCAGCGACTCGCTGCCCGGCACGCCGCTCGTGCCGCTCAACGTGGTGACCTCCCTGGAGGAGTGCGCATGGGACGCGCACCTGGTGGTGAATGGCCTGCCCTCGACCGACACGAAGGACGTCTTCCGGCGGCTCGGCCTGCTGTGGCGCGAGCGTGCGCATGATGCGCCGGTCGTCATCTCGCTCTCAAAGGGCGTCGAGTTCCGCACGAAGCCGCACGCGCACATTGTCACGCCCGGCACGCTCATCTCGCTGAAGGCCAAGGTGCCTGTCGATCGCGTGTTCTACTTCGGTGGGCCCAACATCGCAGCGGAGATCTTCACAGGCGAGTACGCCAACGCGCGCCTCTGTGGCAGGGGCGAGCTGCGTGGCCCCGTCGCGCGCTTCGTGCGCACGCCGCAGCTCGCTGTGTGGGAGAACGACAAGATAATTATGCATGAGGTGATGGGTGGCCTCAAGAACATATACGCTGTAGGCTCAGGCATAGTTGAGGCACTGTGCGGCTCCGCTACGTCCTCCTCGGTGTACTTTGCGCACGCTCTCTCGGAGATGAACTTCATCACGCGAATATGCACGGAGCAGCCCGAGGCCATCACTGGCCCGCTGCTCGCCGACACGTACGTCACGATGCTGAAGGGCCGAAATGCGTGGTACGGACGCGAGTTGGCGTCGGGGCGCGTCACGCGCGACGAAGGGGACCACGTGGCGGGCAAGGGCTTCATCCAGGGTCCCTCGACGGTCGATGCGTTTTACCAGCTGCTCTCGAGCGACGAGCTCGCTGTGCCGCATCCCATCACCGGGGAGGAGAGCAACCCAATCTCGCAGCTGCCTGTTCTTGATGCCCTGCACGCCATCCTCTTTGGAAGGGGCGGGGAGTGTGTGGGTTGCGACGCCCTGCTGGCGGCGCTGCGCGACCGCGACGCGTTCGACCCGCTGCTGCGCGTTGCGGGCGACGCCGAGCGGTCGCTGTACAAGCCCACAGTTCTGCGCACGGTACCCGAGGTGGATGAAGAATCGCCCTAGAGTCTCACGCGAGGTGTAATTGACGGCGCCACCTTCAATGAGCGCGCGGATTCTTTGGCCCGTGGGTGATAGAAGGAAGATTTGAGTATGAGGGGGCGGCGGGAGCGAGGCGCCATTTCGGCGCGCGTGCGCCTCACTGGAGTGCATCACGCAGCAGGCCCTTCTGCTTGTCGGACAAATGAGTGGGGAACTTGATGTCGAACGTGACCCTGAGGTTGCCGCGCTTCCCCGGTTCCTTCGAGATAGGCATGCCCTCTCCGGCGACAGTCCTGGCCGCGCCCGGCGCGATGGGGTCGGTGAGCGTCACGTTCTTGAACTCCCCCGCAAGCGTCGGCACGCGCACGGTGCCCCCGGTGAGCGCCGTCACCAGTGGCACAGGGACCTTGCACACCAAATCGTTGCCCTCGCGCTTCAGGTACTGGTGGGGCTTCTCGTCAATCTCGAACACGATGTCGGCAGGGATGGTGCCAGGCTTCTCGTCGCCGTAGTTCTCGAAGGTGATCTTCGTGCCCTTCTTCCAGCCAGGCTTGACGACGATTGTGATTTCTTTGTTTTCGGGGCCGTTCTTTCCCCGGCGGGTGATGCGCAGCTTCTTGGTGAGGCCGGTCGAGAGCTCCTCCAGCGTGAACTTGAGCTTTTGTGTGATCGGCGGCTGCTTTTGTGGAGCGCGCTGGCGCGGCATGCCGCCCATGCCGCCCATGCCCGGCATGCCGCCGCCCATGCCACCGAAAGGCCCCCCGCCTCCCATGCCCCCACCCATGCCGCCGCCGAAGAACTGACTGAAGATGTCGTCAGCACCCATGCCGCCAGCGCCGCCGCCAAACATCTCGCGGAAGATGTCGTCGGCCTGACGCGAGCTGAACCCGCCGCCGCCAGGGCCGCCACCACCGCCCATGCCCTGCTTGAGCCCCTCCTCACCGTAGGCGTCGTACACTTGTTTTTTCTCGGGGTCGCTCAGCACGTCGTAGGCCATGGAGATCTCCTTGAACTTCTTCTCGGCGGCTTCACGATTGTCTGGGTTCTACACGGGGAATGCGAAAGCAGGGCGTCGTTGCGCCCATTGACACGGGTCAGCAGCAGCGGCCAGCTGCGCCACGCCATGCCAGCGAGGGCGTCGCTACCGTCGCGCGCGCGCACGAGCGGATCGACTGGCGCTGCCAGAGCTTGCGCAACTCCGACACGCTGGCGCGCATCCATTCGCAGCGGGCGCCGCAATGCGAGACAGGTGCAGCCGAGCGCAGCAGGGAGGCGCACCTTGTCTGGGTGCCACTTCATCGCGAGCTTGCGGTAGGCCTTCTTGAGCTCCGAGTCGGACGCATCGCGCGAGACGCCCAGCAGCGCGTAGTAGTCCTTCCCCATGCCTGCAGCGCGGCGGCGCTTCTTGCTGTGCTTCGTGGTCGCTGCCCTCGTCCGCGCTGGCGGCAGCGCCGGGGCGCCGCGCGCCTTGCGCCCGCCCCGCTGCTGCCCCTGCCCCTGGCCCTGGCCCCGGGCCAGCGCGGGCGACGACCGCGGGAGCCACGACGAGTATCGCGGCCGGCGCGACGGTCGGCGCCGGCGCGACGGGCGCGATGACGACCGCCTCGAGGCGATCGACATGTTCGACGACGACGGCCGCCATCGCCGCCCGGGAAAAAGGGGGGGCTGAATTTCGGCCCAGAAAAGAGGTCGAAATTCTGTCTGTCGCACGACCGCGCGACCGCCTTCCAGTGACTACTCCAGACGCAAAAAAAAAAACAGAATGGGGCTTTCAACTTCAAGCTTCTAGAACGTTCCCGCCGTCCCCCGACCGCCGAATGGGGGATCGATACCTGTAGATCGAGGAAAGAGAGGGTTGGTCCGCATGAGAGACCGGGTCTTCCTCGGAGACAAACCGGGAAGAGTGCAGGCGGACCCGGGTGCGGGCTGGCCCCGCCGGACGACGACAGCGCTCGTCCGCTGAGCTGGCGTGCACGCAGGTGTCGGGGGCGAAGAGGGGGGGGGGGAGGCGCGTCTCGCCACACGACGCGCGTGGCTCGCGCACTCGATCGCTCGATCGCACGCGCTGAAGCGATGGCGACGGCGGGCGCTGCGGCGCTGCGGCGCGGCGAAATCGGATGGGAGGGGGTGTCAGAGGTGGCCGCGCGGGGGAGAGAGATCGCGCGCACGCGCTCGACGCGCACAGCACACGCACCACCATTTGCNGCGCGGCGGGCGCGGCCGGCGGCGGCGGCGCGCATGGCGAGGGCAGCGAATCCGAAGCGGTGCGCGCGCTTCTCGAGCGCGTTGCGAGCGGTACGCTCGCACCCGCTGATGCCGCGGAAACGCTCGGCGGCCTGGAGAACGCGCGCGTCTCGCGGGCGGACGACCGTGCTGCAGCTGCGGCGCCAAACGGTGTGCAAGTCCTGGAGGACTTCGCGCGGCTCGACACCGCGCGCGAGGCGCGCACGGGCTTTCCAGAGGTAGTGTGGGGGCCAGGCAAGACGGCCCGTCAGATCGCACAGATTAGCCTGGCGCTCGCGGAGCGCTCTGGCCTCGCCGTCACGACTCGCGTCGATGCAGGGATGCACGCCAGTGTGCTCGAGGAGCTGGGCGAGGGCGATGCGGCGCTCGCGGGGGGGGTGGACATCGAGTACGACGCCGCTGCGCGCATGCTGCTCGTGCGATGCGGGCCCGCCGACAGCGGTGGCAAGGATACGCCCGACCGCGCAGCAATTCTCGGCCGCGCTGTCGTGCTGTCGGCGGGGACGGCTGACACACCCGTCGCCGCCGAGTGCGCGCGGATGCTGGAGCTCTGCGGGGCGGAGACCCGCTACATCTCAGACTGTGGCGTTGCAGGACTCCACCGAGTCCTCGGCGAGCTCGAGACGATCCGCGCGGCGGATGTGCTTGTGTGCGTGGCGGGTATGGACTGTGCGTTGCCGAGCGTGGTGGCGGGGCTCGTCGAGGCACCAGTGGTCGCGGTGCCCACGTCAGTGGGGTACGGTGCCGCGTTCGGCGGCGCTGCTGCGCTACTCTCAGCGCTCAACGCGTGCGCGCCGGGCGTGTCTGTCGTCAACATCGACAACGGTATGTGTGCACTGCTTCTTCACAAGCACCCATCATCCCCTCCACGACCTACGCCGTGCGCACACATACACGCGACGCGCATCACCCCCCACTGCAGCACTGGCCGCACACCCCGCGGCATTCGACCATCGATCTGCACTTGGCTTTTGGCATGCCAGCCTACTGTATCTGCTGCTCCATGGCCAGCCATTGCTCCGCGACTCCCACGAAGAGTCCCGGCGCGGCCTAGACACTCAGGCGAGTACATACTGACGGCTGCAGCGCGCGCCTCGCGTGCAGGGTATGGCGGGGCGATGGTAGCTGCGAAGATGCTACGACGAGCCACAGACATCGCGAGGCGGTCCGCCCTATAGCTGGGTCGCATGACAGTCGATTTCAAGTAATTCACAGCTAGGCGGTGCACACGCGCCACTCCCCACCGTCTTCTACGCTCTTGATGAGCGTGATGGAGACCAAGCCAGTACCGTGCGCACTCCCCCCGAGGGGACCACGCCCCGACACCGCCTCGTCGGCAGACCCCTGCAGTCATGCGCACGCGCACCCGGGCGACGCAGGGGCGCACAAGGGGAGGGGGGGGGGGGGGGGGGGGGGCTGCGCGCATCAGCTAGGGTCCTATCCGCTAGAGCGCGCATGCACTTGTGGGAGCGTCGAAGCGCCCGCCCTCGACGTGCTGTACGTCCAAGCAACTAGGGGAGGCTTGCCGCATGCGCACGCACCATCGCCGCGCCCGTGGTGTAGCCCGGTACGTTACCGTACGTCGCCTCGTACCTGAGGTCGCACGTCTCGAAGACCCGGCCGCCCTCGCCCAAGTGGCTCTTGAACTGCTTGCCCCCGTGAGGGCTGAAAAACCACTGGCAATCGTACTTCCGGACCTTGGCGACGCCCGCGTCCCAGCCGCACTCCTTGGCGGCGAAGGCCCCCACGCCCGGCGTGTCCTTGAGCGGCTGCGCGAGCGTCGCAAGGAACGTGTCGGCGTCGCGCTCACGCAGGCTGGCGTAGAACAGGTCGGCAACCTCCTTTGGCTCGAGGCCTGGGGCGAGCGCCCGCCTCCCGGGACGCATCCCCGTTGTCGTAGCCCGCGCAGCTCGGGCGCGGCGCGGCTGCGCGCCCACCGCGGCCGCCCGCGCCGCTCAAGTGCGACGCGCGCCTCACCACCGCGC
>RQSC01001302.1:78720-168945 GCA_013416795.1 Prasinococcaceae sp. CCMP 1430
CGCGGCGCCAGAGGGCGGGCGCGCGCGGGCGGGGCCCGGGGCGACGCGCGCGGGTTGAGGGGAGGTCGCGCGGCCTTGCGCGTGCGTGCGTGGAGGATGGCGGCCGCCTGCCAGCGGCCGGTGGCGGCGCGCGCAGCTGGCGGCGGCGGCAGCGCAGACGCCGACGCCGTCGCTGAGCCGGCGGGTCACAGGAGCATCCCGAGGCTCGAAATCGACCTGGACCAAGCGCCCGAGGACAGGTACAGACCCCTCTTTGCGCCAGGGCTCGCGTTCAATGCCACCCTGTGGCGATTCTACGAGACTTGCTTCGCGCACGACCCGCCGCTGCGCGATGCGCTCTATGCGCTGAGCCGCGTGCGCGGCGACGAGCCAGAAGAGATGATGGCGGAGATAGCCGGCGTGGCGGCCTTGTCGGGGCTCGACGTTGAATTCGTCAAAGCAACGCAGATGTTGTACGAGCTGCAAACGCTCATGGTGCCGTGGGAGAACTTCACTTATCCTGATGCACACCTAGGCAGTCTGGTGCCCGGCGGCGAGGCTGTCGCGACAGCGCCGCTGGCGCGGATCCCGTGGCGCGGGCCGGGATGCACGGGAATCGTCGCCAAGTGCGCCGATGGGACGGTGTGGCACGCGCGCAATCTGGACTTCAGCCCAAGAGACATCGTCGCAGGCCTCATTTACGAAGGCGTCTTCACGCGTGGCGGCAAGGAGCTCTTCAGGAGCCAGGTCGTCGCGGGTTACCTGCAGGTCATCACCGCGTCGGTCATGGGCGACGACGGCTACGTGCTGGAGCGCAACACCCGCTACCCTGACCACGCGGGCGGCAACGGTGAGATGCTCCGCAACTTGCTTGGCGGACGCCCGCTCAATGGCTGGGTGCTCCGCAAGATCCTCGAGTCTGAGAAGACCTTCGACGGCGCCATCCAAGCCATCACCGACGCCCAGTACGTGTCCACGGAGTACGCAATCGTGAGCGGGGTCGGCAAGGGACACGTGCTCGCGAGGGTAAGGAAGCGCGCACACGTGGCGCTGGTTAGTCGGGCGTCGCAGCGCCGCCCTCTCCCTTGTGCTGATCTTGGCGCGCTGCTCTGGTGCGCCCATGTAGGATCCCGACCACGTGGCGCACGTGCAGACCCTCGGCGAGACGCTCGGCGAGGAGCGCGGCGACTACATCATCATGACAAACTTTGACTGGTTCTACGGGGACGTGCGGGAGTACTTCGATCCAACGGCCGGTGGAGGCTTCGGCAAGCTCTCGCGCCGCCAGAGGGCGCAGCAGCTTCTCAACGCAGTGCCGCAGGGCCAGCTGACAGCCGATGTGCTCTTCGAAATCATCAACGCAGAGCTGGTTGTTGCGAAGGACACCATCTTTCAGTTGCTCGCAGACGTCGAGAAGGGAGTGTGGAATGCCAGCCAACCAGCGGCTGCCACTGCACGGCTCTAGAGCGGAGCTCGCTGCGGCCATTCCCACAGCGCGCTTGCAACGATCGCTTAGTGACTAGTTCTAGCTAGATGTCCCCCAGTAATCCCGTGATGCAATGAAGGGGGGCGCATGCAGTGCACAAGACGAGTCGCGAGCGTCGTGCTACTCGTGATGTTTCCTCTATGTGACGGCACTGATTGCAACAGGGGTGACGCCAACCTCTACCAAGTCTATTCTACGTACGGTCCTCCGGGAGCGCGTGTGCTCGCTTTCTGTCCTCGAACCTGTACAACTTGTCACTAGCTCGCCAGGTGCCGGTGTCGTGCGTCGACACTAGCGTAGCGGGCGCCCGCATGGGAGCAATGGGCGAGAGCATAGATGTCGGTGCCGACGCAGCCGGCAGTAGTGGGAGCATGTTGACACCGGCCGCGATGATTCCCACGCTTGTGTCGCCACCAGGTGCAGGTTGGGCATTTTCCGAAGGCGGCGATGTGCGGGCGGTAGGGCCTGATCGCTCGAGCGACACTTGAGGCGTGCCCGGTGCCGTTAAAGGCAGACGTCCTGTCGTACTGGCTGCACTGCTGAGCGAAGTTCTCTGCCCATGCTGTCTCTGCTCAGACTCAAGGTTTCGCTGCGAAGGCGTCGTCGCTCTATTGTGTGCACCAATGTCAGTGCCGACAACGTCGCCTCCGCCTGAAGCAGCTGCTACGCCAGCTGCTGCAGCGGCTGTGTGCAGCGTGAAGCCCCCGTCGGGCATCCGCAGACTACGCTCTACGTCCTCGCCGATTGAGCCGAGCACGGACAACGCGTCTGCTTGCACAGATGCCAGGCCCCCCATCATTCCCGTGGCCACCTGACCTGTTGGCGCCAGGACAGACGTGCGGAGAGAGGCGGGCGCAGGCACGGTGGGGCTGACCCCCTCCGACGGTATCGCTGATCGGATGGTGCGAACGTCCCCACCGCCAGCTGCATTCGTAGCAATCGTGTTGACGTGCGACTGCACCCCGGTCCCTCCCCCCACTACCGCCTCGCCGACAGCATTATTCTTCGCCTCTGATACGCCGATCGTAAGTGCAACGTTTGCCTGCTGCATCCCCCGAAGTGCGCTCACCGTGCCACCACCAGCATCGCCCCCCTGCTGGTGTTTCGTCTGCTGTGGCCGCTTCTTTTGGATCGAGCTAGATCGCAGCGCCGCGCAGGCAGAGAGCTTCACACGCCTCGCCGGGCGCCCCGAGGCAGCGTTTGCCTTCTTCTCACTGCCAATAGGAACCACCCGACCCCCCAGGAAGCCACGGCCGCGGCCCGAGCTCAAGAACAGCGCATATAAGCAGCTCATGCGCGCCTCGGCATCGAGCCCGTCCTTCTCCTCGGCGTCCTGTGACGCGCAGCGCAGGTAGGAACGAGAAGACGCGCACGTCGCGGGCGTCATCGTGCGCAACGCGTATCCAACGCGCAAGCACACATGTCAGCCGCAAGAAGGCAGACACGCAAAGAAGCTATCAACTGAGCGCATGCTCGTGCAACAACACGCAACGCGCGCGCACCCACACTCCGACGAGCGCGCGCGCGCTCGCCATGCCATGCTACGCATGCATGCGTGGACGTGTATGGCTGGGGTGCCCACACAAGGCGCGCGCGCGCGTACCGCGGCAGCCCGACCCTCATCTCGATTCCGCATGATGTACTCATACGTGGTGAGGCCCACGCGCATGAGCACCACGTGAAAACTGAGCAGGTCGCCCACCAGATACAGCGCCGACATGTCGACAAGTGCCATGATCGCAGCAAGCGCAATCAGCTCGGCGCTCCCGAGGCCATCATGGGATACGCTCTCTGCGTGGTTGGCATGGGCCACGGCACGCCAAAGCGCTACGCAGCTCGCGACAATGTGGAATAGTGTGAGCAGCACGAGCATGCGCAGTAGCCACAGGAACTCCGCGTAGTTGGCCGCACCCACGCAGTTGTTCAGCCACTTGCAGTGATGGTCGAAGCCATGTACGCAGCGGTCACACTCGCGGCAGTGCTTCGAGGTGCGTCCGACGTGGAGCTGGCATAGCGCACAGTAGAACTTGCCGCTGAGGGAGGCAGGGTCGGCACCCGCAGTCTGGTGGCCCCCGTCCGGACGCGCGCGTAGGTTGGTCGCCACGAGGGCGCGGGCATGCGCGTGTGATGGTGTGAGAGTGCGGTTTGGACGCCAAAGCGCGCGCTTGCCTGCGGCGCGTGCGCGTGCGCACCTTGGCGAGGACGTTGGGGTCGCTCGGATCGATCATCATCGTCCTGGCGCCGAGGAAACAGACCAGGAGCGAGAGCGCTCCGAACGAGGTCAGGACAGCCGTCCTCGTCGACTCGCATACGGTGCCGTCCTCCTCATGCGTGAGTGACGCGAGAAGTGGCGGGTACGCAGCGAAGAAAGTTGCGATAATCGACGCGAGGATGGCGACCGCCGCCATCTGATGCGCGTTCAAGGGCCGCGCGCAGCCGTGCGTTCGCCCCATGCTTCTTCCACACGCTCACCTTTCCCACACTCAACCGGCGTGTCTACGAGCGTGGCACGGCAGCCCCTCTCGCGGGTGCCCCCGTATCCTGCCCGTGGGTCCGCACCGGCGCATCCAAGCGCACGCGAGCACCAAAGGGGGAGGGGAGGGGCTGGGGGCTGGGGGCCTCAAGACGCCCTGACGGGCGCGGCTTGCCGCAGGAGGCCTCGCCGGGGAGGCGCGTTCGAGAGGGGGGGCGGAGGGAGGGAGGGAGGGAGAGGGTGTTGGGACGCGCGGGGAGAGGCAGGCATGTCAGCTGCGGAGGAGGAGCGGGAGCGGGCGGGTGCTCCGCCCGCGCAGCAGGCGCAGCAGCAGCAGCAGCAGCAGCAGGCGCAGCAGCAGCAGCAGCAGCAGCAGGCGCAGCAGCAGCAGCAGCAGCAGCAGGCGCAGCAGCAGCAGCAGCAGCAGAAGCAGCAGCAGCAGCAGCAGCAGCAGCAGCAGCAGCAGCAGGCGCAGGCGCCGCGGCCCGCTGGCGCCGAGCAGGGCGTGCCTGATACATGTGTCGCGCCGCAGGCGGCGGCGGCCGTGCCGGCCGCCGCGGAGGAGATAGAGGCCGACACCCCCTACCCCTCCACATACTCGGGAGAACCCTACGGTTACCCCTACGGTTACAACGACACGGACGATGGCACCTGGTACGGCCCCTGGTCCCCCCCGTGGGGGTACTACAGCCCGGGGGGCGATGGGAGCTGGTCCCCTCCTTGGGGGTACTACAACTCCCCCCCGTGGGACGATGGCAGCTGGAGCCGGTCCCCTCCTTGGGGGTACTACAACTCCCCCCCGTGGGACGATGGCAGCTGGAGCCGGTCCCCCCCGTCGGGCGTCGACGCCTGCTGGCCTGTGTGGATCGGCGGTGCGTGCCCGCGCGCGCGACGTCCCCGGCTGGCCGCGCACGGCCTAGCACGCGGCGGGGCCATGGGCGCAAAGGCTACGCGGCTGGCGAGTGCCTGCTGACGCCTTCTCCACCCCCCACCCCTACCCCCACCCTCTTCCCCGGCCCCCACGCGCACGCGCGCGACACGCGCGCGCGCGCTCACCACCCGCCAACGCCTCCGTTTCGATCCACGCCCTTCGACTCCCTGGGTCTCCCGCCCACCAGATGGGCACTGCGATCCGTACGTGGCACGCCATCGCGCGCGGCGAGCGCACACTCACCCCGCGACCCCCGTCTCCAATGTGCCACGCGCCGCACGCACGAGCGCGCGCCGCCGCGCGTGGCCGTCTCGTGCGCCCAGCTGCGAAAGGGGTGCGCGCGCGCGCGCACGAGCGCATGGGCGCGCTTGCTGACGCGCGCGCTGCCCGCGCATCGCTCGCAGCGATTGCAACACCTACGAGGTACGTGGCTGCCGAGCGGCGCGCGACACCGACCTGTACGACAAGTCCGACCCAGGCCCCGCAGCAGTCGCAGCCGCAGCTGGGGGGCTGGGGGGCCAAGCCGCGCGGGAAACGAGGCCGGCCCGCGCTCGGGCGACGATGGCGCCCGCGGGCGGCGCCGCGCGGACGATGTCTTCCAAAGGCCGCAGCCTCGCGCAGATCGTGCGCAAGGGCTGGGACGTCGCCCAGGCGAAGGGGCTCACCAAGTGGCTGCCGGTGTCGAACCGCGCGCAGCAGGGGCTCTTCGGTGGCTCCGATGTGCGCTCAGGGAACAAGGTGTCCGAGGACGGCGGCAACAAGTCGCGCCGCAAGTGGTACCCCAACGTGCAACGCAAGCGGCTGTGGTCCGAAGAGCTGCAGGAGAGCTTCCAGCTCAAGGTGACCGCCAGGGTGCTCAAGACGATAGACAAATACGGTGGCCTCGACGCCTACCTGCTCAACACCTCCGACAGGAACCTCGCCAGTCTACCTGGCTTCGCGCTCAGGGAGGAGCTGCGCACCGCGAGGGCGCTGCGTGCAAAGCATGCGCAGACGGCTGCGGCGGCTGCTTCGCCTGGTGCGCAGTGAGCGGGCCGTCGCAGCAAGCGAGGCATTCGAGCCGCCTCGCACACGCGCACGGCTGTGGGCACAATTTTTTGGGGGCATAATATCACATCGCGTTGCGGGCGCCACAGCGCACGAGCATGTTTATCCGCGGTGCGCGACCACATCACGCGCTCTAGTCGTCCATGTCCGAGTCGGAGTCGGAGTCCTCCGCCGCCGCCTTAGCTGCAGCCTCCGCTGCCTCTGCCAGGTCTTTTGGGACGCGCACATGCTCCTTGCCGCTCTCCTCGCACACCCAGCTCAGCTCGAGCTCGAACGCCTTGTCCTTGCTCTCGTCGTGCGAGCCATAGATGATCTTCGCCACCTCAACCACGGCTTCGCGACACGTGAGCTCGCCGAGCTTGAGCTTTTCGAGCTCTGTCTTGGCGTACTGTCGCCCTTTGCCAATCGCCGACCCACTGTACTTGAAGCACTGCCCGCTTGGCTCAACGTTGAACAGCGCTGGCCCGTCGCGGTCGTAGCATGCGAGAAGCGCCCCCGTGCCGAAGATGCGCACACTCCAGTACAGCGTGAACAAGTGCACGTACGAGGCGACGCGGTCTGCGAGTGTGTTGGCCGGAATGGTCTCGCCGTAGAACGACTTGTAGTTGGACGCCTCAGCCTTCGCGCGCGCAGCGATCTGGCGGCCGTCTGGGGGCAGACCCGTGAGCGCCAACCCTGCATGCCTATCGACCGTCGCGATGCGCCTCCCCGAGCCCGGCACGAGCATCTTGCTCAGGATCTCCTTCTGCACACCAAGCACCACACCATCTTTGCAGCAAATGCCCACCGCCGTGCTACCAAAAGGAGATCGCAGTGGTGGCAGCACCGTAAGGCGCATCGGGGAGAATTAAGGGCGGCGCGTGTCAGCAAACGCACACGTGCAGCCGCGCGCGCACTGTGTCACGCCGTTGCCACCGATCCCCCACTCCGCATGACGCACCTGCTGTTGTCCACCGCCTTGCTCGCGTACTCCACCTGCGCCGGTGGGGGCAGAGGGAGCAGCACGCGGACACGCGCGGGCGTCAGTAGAGCGCAGCGGCGTAGATCTTCGCGAGGGCACCCGCGCCTGGAAGACTCCGAACCGGTGCGCGCATAGATCCTCGCATGGCATGCCACGGGCGCGCAGCGGCGCGGCGCGGCGCGCGGGCACGCACCTGGAAGAGGCGGCCGTCCGGCGAGAAGGTCGTGTTGTCGAGGTCGTACCCCGTGC
The DNA here is from genome assembly GCA_013416795.1 of Prasinococcaceae sp. CCMP 1430. Lineage (NCBI taxonomy): Eukaryota > Viridiplantae > Prasinodermophyta > Palmophyllophyceae > Prasinococcales > Prasinococcaceae > Prasinococcaceae sp. CCMP 1430. Next base: position 85,847 of record RQSC01001302.1, read on the forward strand.
CGATGCCGCTCATGGCTGAGCGCCGGGAGGGGGGGGGGGGCGCGGGTGCGCGCGCGTTGTGGGCCGCTGCGCCGCGCGCGCGCGTGCGCGAGACGCCGATGTGCGAAGGCATTCAAAATCTGTACGGAGGTCAAAACGAACGCGAGCGCTCATTTCCACCCGTAACTATTGCGGTTGCATGTGTAAACCCTCTCTAAATTCTCCATGCATTTTGATGTGAAGTCGTTCATTTCCTCCATTTTGGCCTGGCAGCAGGTGAGTGAGGTTCCCCAGCGCGCGGAGCAGGGAGCGGGGCCACCATGCCCCGGGCGGCTGAGGTGGCACGCGCCAATTGGTGGCGGCGCGGCAAACTGGCGCGGCGCCGCGCCCCATCACACGCGCCGGGCGCCCCACCATGCGCGTGTGGGTGAAACACCTGAGCGGGCGACGCGCGCCGGTGGACCTGCCAGAGCGTGGCCCGGAGGCCACGACCGTGGGCGACGTCGCCGCTGCGGCGGGCTCTGGCTACACCCCACTCGCCGCGGCCGAGGACGGCACGGCGCTCGACGACGCTCAGACGCTCGCCGATGCCGACGTTGCTGAGGGTGACACGCTGCACGAGCTTGGCGAGAAGGCGCTCCTGGAGCTGGCCTTCCTCAAGGTGCGAAAGAGCATCGCCCACGTGCGTGCCCCTTCCCCGGTTCCGTCTGCCCTACGCGCTCGTTGATGTCCTCAGGCGCTCGCTGACACCTCTCCCCCCTCTTCCTCCCTCCACCTGCGCATGTGCGTGTGCATGCATTTATCGTGTGTGAGTAGCCCGACGGCGTGACTTTCTTCGTGCGCGCCGCCGCCGCGCTTGGCGGCACCGTTGGAGGCCTCGTGCGCGAGGCGCTCGCACCTGCGTGCCGCGTGCCTGCCGGGCGCATCGGCGTCGTGCTTGGAGCGCGGCAACTGGACGCGGATACTAGGCTGTGGGACGCCCATGTCGAAAGTGGAGAGGTCCTGAAGCTCAGATTTCGGGACACGGTGCCGCGTGGTGCCGACGACATCGACGACGATGAGTGTGAGCACGCAGGCGAGGATTTTGGCGCCGGTGCTGCCGACGGCACCAGGATGGGCGCGCTTGAGGAGGAGTTTCCCGCCTTGCTTCTCTGAGCTGCTCTCTCTCTTGTAAGTTTACTGATGTGCGTGGGTCAAGCGTGCACCAACGCAAAGACACGCTCTCTTTGTGCACGTGTACAATGTGATGTGAAATGTGGTCGAGATTGCATTGTGCGTTCTGTGCGGAGATGTCTGCGCCTGTTGGCTTCTGTTGTGCCCTCGCTCGGGCGCGCGCTCTTGCGCGTGCGCCTAGTGCTGGTGTGTGTATTGGGAGGGGGGGCGGGGAGCGGGGCGAGGTAGAAACTCCTACCTTGCATCTAGGACGGAAGGATAGAAGGGCCGCGAGGCGCGCGCGCGTGTACGTGCGCATGCGTGCTCACACGTTGTTGCATTGATACAGGTCGACGGGCGTGTTCCTGAATCCTATCCAGCCGACGCTCGGCGGGCAGTCTCCTGAAGGCAAGTCGGGGTTGGCGGCACGCTCCATCCCGTAGCAGCTCAGGCCCAGGGGAGACTGATGCGAACGAGCGTGCGCGCGCGCGCGCCACGGCGCGTGCGTCAGTTGCTGTGCAGGGGTGCCTTTGCCCTACGTCCCCACCCGTGCGCACATGAGTCCGCACTCTCGCACCTGGCGCCTGTAGCGCTCGTAGATCTCGCGCAAGCAGTCCGCACGATCATTGCACTGAGCGATGGCTGCACGGATGGCCTTCTTCGATCGTTTTTTCGCCTTCTTGGCCTTCTTCTTCTTCGAGCCGGCGAGACTGCGCCGCGGGAAGACCCACGTGTGCGCACTGTCCTCGAGTTGGTCTGACAGTCTTCTTCCGCTGCGCCCCTGCGTCGCAATATCAGGTAGCCGCCCGCAGCCTGACGGCGCAAGCAGCAGATCGTACTCGGCATTCGGGCAGAATTCCGAGCTGTCATAAGGACGCGTGGGCTCCCTGCGGGGTTGCCGGCAGTGTGCGTGCGTGTGCCGTGCTCTGTCAGCATCCCGGGGGCCGGCGAGGGGGGAGGGGGGAGGGAGGGGGGTACATTCGCATGCGTCCACGCCCAGGGTTGTTGGATGCACGCGCACGTACCATCCCTCGACCATGCACATAGTTGGATCCAAACACCTGGCCGGGTCGTTCGAGTCGCCGCTGCACGCGCGGATGCGTTCGAAAGCGTCAGAACCTGCGTCTGCGGCGCACAGCGCGGCTCTTCGTGCACCCGGCCAGCGCGCGCGCTACTCGTTGGGCCAGCCTGCAGAACGAATGCACAGGCCAAGGTGCATGCCTGCAAACCGACGCTGTGCTCAGGCGCGTCAACGCATTGTTCACGCACCGGCATTGCGTGAGCTGGTTGATAAATATCGCATGCATCTGTTCTTTAAGCGACGTGCAGCCCTCTGAAATCAACATGGTGTACGCCGCCACGAACTCCTCCGCGGTACTGAAGTCAAGAAGCCTGATGGCCCCGGCAGCTGTCACGCGATACGCCATCCACTCAGCCATCATCTGCGCGTGCGAGAAGCGAAAGGTCATCGGGTTCACCTGTAGGTGCGCGATTGCAAAGATGGCGCCTGCTAGAGTGAGTGCGCTGCCCACACGCTCGTGGAAAGCGACCTCTCAACACCCTCGAGCCGATATCGTGCCACTCGCATGCGCGCACGCGCGCATGTATGTGGGTCATTCGCGCACAGTGCATGCGCTCGCACCGTTATCCTGAGTAGGTTCGGGTCTGGCAGGTACTTCAGCCACAAATCAGGGTGATACGCGCACTTCGAGCCCATGCTGCGAGGATGCACGATGCGCGACTCGGCCAGGGCGCGGCCAGCCGTGACTTTGCGCGTGGCTACAGCGCCCGCTGCGGCGAGCAGTCGCCGGCGGCCGCGAAGTTCAGCGTCGGCGGCATCGGTGCCGTCGGTCCCCCGCGCAGCGGTAGCTGATATAGCCTGTGCGCACGCGTGGTCCGTGCATTCAACGCGTGGATATCCGTCAGCGAACACGCTGCATGTCGACGCAGTGTACGCGCGCGGCTACTTCCACGCAACACGCTATCAGGCTCTCGTCTCGTAATGTACACACGCACACGCACACGCGCGGCGATGCACGAGCAGTCGAGCATGCCATTTGCACACACGCTCTTACCCCGCCACTCAGCAACGCGCCGTCGAGCACGGCGCGCTGCACGTCTGCTGCGCCAGCGCCTTCTCCCGCGCCAGCGACGGCGTCCAGCAATCCGGCCGCATCCGCCACCGCATACAGTGCCTGAGGGCTGATCATGGCAAGCTCGTCACGAAGTTGTGCGAGTGACTCATTGTGAGCACGCGCGTGTGCAGGTGCATCGGCATCTCCCGCGATGCCTGCGTCCGCACGCAAAACCACGTCGTCACACGGCCTGAATGCGTTGGGAACGCATGGCGGCGGCTGGTAGTTGACGACGCCCTCGGCAGACACATAGGCAACGCGACCGTCGGCTCCTGCAAGCGCCAGCGTGCCGTCGCTTTCTCTCTCAGCAGCCACCACTGCAAACGCGGCCACGCTGCCATCGGCCAATGATACCACCACACTCTCCACATCGGCGAGCGCAGCGTCGTCTAGGTCGTACTCGCCGAGCGCAACCTCTGCGACGGCCTCGGCAGTGCCCAGAGCGGAGTCCTGCACGGATGCACCGTCAACGCCCATCTCAGCAGCGGTGGCCACGAGAACGCTGCCCGTGCCACGTGTGTTGTCAACCTGCGTGTCTTTGGTGAGCTGTATGGCAAAGATGGTCACGCCCAGAAAGGCGAGTGACACGGCCAGCGCCGCGCACACGGCGCCCGCCGCGCGGCGCGTGCGACGGCCGTCGGCCACAACCAACTGACGAATGAGGTCGAGCGTCGGGCGGCGACGCGCCAGCTGTGCCGGCGTACGTGGATTGGAAGGAGAGGTAGACTTCAGCAGACGTGAATTCTCTGGGAGCGCGTTGACGCTAGATGCCAGCGCTGCGCCCGCCCCCGAGCCAAACGACTGCAGTGGCGACGAAGCTCCCATCGCCGAGCCGCCTATCGCGGGGGATTCCATCGGCATCCGGGACGCACTGTATGGGCAGTGGGGGCAGGAGGGAGGGGCACCCTGGCACGAAGCACCACCCAATCGTGCGCAGAGGTGCAGCGAAAAACTTTCTCCGCACGCTTGCACACTCTCCGCCCCCGCGCTCCGCCAGGGTTGTGGCTCTCGCGGTGGCGCGCGCTGCGGACACGGACCGCGTGCGCAGCGCACGGCGCGGACGCTGCTGCCGCTCATTCGTGTGCGGTTCTCCGGCCGCTTCCTATTTTGGACGAGGGACGGAGGGGCGTGTCTCCCTCATCCCCCGGCCCCCCGGCGTCCACCTGCCCCGGCGAACGCACGCGCGCTGCCCTGCCCGGCGCGCATCTCGTGCCCGTTCGCATCTCCGCGCCGCGACGGTGCCTCTTCGCGCCTCGAAATTTTCATCCTCCTTTTTTGTGTGGTTTTTCGAAGCCTTGTTCAGTTTGGGGGTTTTCCCATCCGCTTTTTCCCCGGTCTCAGGCCCACTTCGGCGCGTGGCGTGGCAGGGCACGATGGCGCACGGCGACCGCGACGGCGAGTGGCGCTGCGCCCGCAGCGGCGGAGGCGGCAAATGCTACGGCGGCTGCCGTGAAAGACAGCACGCGAAAGCGAAGGGCGTTTCACGAAGTTACAGCGAGCCCTGCCCCGCGACGGCACCAGGACAACACAGAAAACGCGGGCACTCGCGCACTGATCGCGCCCGCCACCCATCTCAGAAGCTGTCCGAGGGCCTGGGCCTCTTGGCCGCCTTCTGGGGTGTCTGGCCGTTGGGCTGGAGGCAGCGCTTAAGAAGGTCTTCGGCCGCGCGCTGAGAGTCGAGGAGCACGTGCACGCCAAGGTCGCTCTGTGGCATCGCAAGCCAGTCCAGAACGAAGTCCTGCGCAACGCACGCGACGCCGGCCTCTCGCATCTCTTCGGCGCTCGCGACCAAAGACGGGCTACCAACGACCGCGCCTTTCTCCCCTACGCACCGCGTCGCGAACACGGCCAGGTCACTGTCCTGCCAATTGCCAGACTTGAGCGTGGCGCCGCCCGCGCTGACGATTCCGCGCAGCAGGGCCGCCACGCGAGCCTCGAATGCGCCAATCAGACACACGCTCAGACCCTCGAGCGGCCGCTTGCCGGTCGATCCACGAAGCTTTCGCCACCGACGAGGCGCTCCGAGGTCTACGCGCGTGCCCACACTGCCCTTGGCAGATCTTGAAGCAGACCACTCGTACGGCTCCTCATCCACTAGTTTGCCTGTGGCGGCGCACTTGTCCAGCCAATCTGTGCGAAGGACCCACACCCCCGACGCCATGGCGTACAGCAGCTTCGCGGTGCGGCCGAGCGGGGACGTCGCCACCACGTGAGTCACGTGCTTGTCATACCGGTACTTCCCCTCATCACGTCGCGATTCGCACAGCAGCTTGATCCCAAGTTGTCCGCAGATGGCTGTGTACTTGTTGCGCTCCTCGGTGTGCATGCCGCTCAGCGTGAGGCGCACGTCCGCGCCTCCCCTCTGCTCGACCTTGCGCTTCTTGCTCTTGTCGGCCTTGAAAGCAGACGCAGCTTTGCCCTTGACCTTTCCGGCCTTGGCCTTGCCTTTCGCCTGCGTTGGCGCACTCTTGGTGGCCTCCTGCGTTGCCTTACCCCCCTTGGTTTCTGCGTCGATCATGCCCTCGAGCTCAGCTGTGCGGACGTCGCCCTGAGACTTGCAGATGGGTGACAGATCCGGGGCATTTTGGGACACCTCCCGCAAGCTGGCGCGCTTCGCCTGCGACTCAGGCTTGCCAGGAGGCGACGACGGGTCTTCGACCTCGCCCCGACAAATCATCTGCGCGCGCGCCTCTGTCTCTTCCTCGGCGCGCACACCAGCATCCAAGTCGCCAGCCCGGGGGCTCTGCTCACCTCCGGTCCCGACGGCGCGAGGTTGTGCGCCGTCGCCAACGATACCTGGACTCACGGCAGGTGTCGCGCGAGGGGTCACCTCGGGCCTCGACGACGCAAGCTTGCGCATGGACGATGTCGGTGGCGAGACCACACCGGCCCTGGCGTCGCCTGCGTCCAGCCCCGCCTCAGCGCCGCTGTCATTCGTCTCGTCGCTCACGGCGGGGGCCGGCGCAGCGGCGCCGAGAGCGACAGCATCCGCCTTCACGACGCCGGCGCCATCAGAGCGCCGCACGGCGCCATCTGTTTTCACCTCTTCCGACTCGCCCGTAGAGTCCGCCACGCCAGCCTCGGTGCCGTCGATCGCCGTCTCCATGACCGAGTCCTCCACATGATCAGCACAAGCCTGCGGTGGCTGGAAGAGCCGACCTCCCTTCGCCTCAGCAGCCTCGGCGACGGCCTTCCCGGGAAGGTTCATGTACGGCTGCGCTGGCAGGATCTTCCACTGCCAGAGGCAGTCCTCGAGCCAGTGGTGGTTGACAGCGCTGAGGCCCCACTGCGTGCCGCGCTCATACTTGGCACCTTCGAATGTGTTGCACAAGAGGTGCGTGTTGTCCCGCTTCAGATCCTTGGTGTGGACCGCGCCGAGCATCTCAACCATGGTCTGCAGCTCCTGCCGTAGCTCGCCACGGAAGTTGGTCTGTGCCACCTTGAGCTGCGCGGCGCCAGGGACGCCGCCCTCTGAGATGGCGGGCCGGTGCAGCGCCGCCTCGACGGCCGCGTGCGGCCACGCAGGGAGGAGGCGCCCCGCCTCCAGCGAGCTGTACAGCCAGTCGATCGTCACCGCCGCGGGGCCCTCGCCGCGCTCGAGGCCGGCGCACACCCCGTGGCTGAGCGCGTTCGTGAGTACGTGCGTCGCGCCCGCCGGCGGCGGCGCGCCGAGCGCCGCACCCTCGACGACTACGGCGCCCGCGGCGCCCGCGTCACGCAGCGCGTCGGCGAGCTCGTCGTCGCCCTCGAGGTGCTCAGCCGGCAGGCACACGACGAGCGTCACCCCCGCGAAGGCCGCCGCCGCCGCCTCGTCATCCTTCGCCATCGCCACCCCCCTTCGAGCACGTGCACGCGCGCGCCGCGCGCGCTGTGGTCGACAGACAGCGGCGGCGCCCCTCCCCCCTGCCCTGGAGGGGCGCGCGCGCGCGCATAGGGACGGTTCGAAATCCGAAATGTGCGCATTTCGGGCGCCGCGCCGCGCGGCGCCGATCGCCCAACACAATTTACTTGGTATCAGCGGCGGCGGCGGGGCGCAGCCGGGAGGCGCCTGCCGCGCGCGCGAGCGCGGGGCCGCCGCGCCACCACCTACAGGCACACGGGCATCCACGACCCGTTCAGCGGCTTCGTTGGGTCGCCGATGGGGTCCTTGCACATCGGCAGGACGGCCGTCGTGCTGGGTACTGCGCGCGCGCCGTACCACGCCAGGCGCTGCATGAGCGTCGCCAGCTCGTGCGGCAGCCGCGCGGAGAGGTCATGGTACTCGCAGGGGTCGGCCGTCAAGTTGAAGAGGCAAGGGAGGCGTGTGGCGTTGCAAAAGTCAGGCGCATTCACTGGCGGTGGCTGCTCGCACTGCACCAAATGCGAGTAGAGCGATGGATCGCTGCCTGACTCGTACCAGCCGTCACCGGTGGCCGGCTCCTCGGCGGTAGGCACGATAGCCTGAGAGCCCTTCTCCAAGACGAGTTTGAGGAGCGAGTGGTCGTCCACCCTCGCGAGTATGGCCTGGCCTACACCCTCGTCCTCCCCCGGAGGATGTGCTTCGATGAGCACTTCCGCCCTCGGGCTGCTCGAACCAGTTGACAGCATGTGCCACGCATCGACGCCATCTCCGGGCTCGAAAGGAGGGTCGCCCTCGCCCAAGGGCGGAGCGTAGTTTTCGGTCGGGCCTGCTGCGGCGGACAGCAGCGTGTGGTACCAGTCCGACGCATGCAGCAGACCTTCGTGGGTATATCCACGCTTCTGGAGGCCCGCGCCAGATACAAACCCAGTGCCGCGCACGCCGCCCTGCCACAATGTGCGCTAGGGAGATGTCGCTGTCAGCGCGAGCACGACGAGGCGAGAGGATAGCAGCCACCGGTGCCGCGGCGCCACACCTACACACTTTCATGCCACGTAGGGGCCAATTGGACGCCATGTTCTTGTTGAAGTTCGCCGCCGGTCCTCCGTTGTCGGTTGTGAAGACGACCAACGTGTCATCGAGCATTCCTTCGGCGTCCAGCGCGGCCGTCACATTGCCAATGGCATCGTCCATGCAAGCTATCATGCCTGCGACCGTACGACGGTGCTTGTCGGAAATAGTCTTGCTGAAGCGCTCCTCGTACTCGGGCGGCACCTGATCAGGGGCATGAATCGCCTGCCAGCTCAGATACAGAAACAGGCGGTCGTTGCCTCCACTGGCACCCACACCTCTCAGCCGTCGCTGAGACGCTGTCGCCGCCGCGTCCCGCCTCTCCTTTGCCCTGGCAAAGTCTTCGATCACTTTCACTGCGCGCTCGGCGTAGAGATGCGTCGAGTACCTGCCCGCTGCCTGCATGAAAGGCCGCAATTCCAGGCCCTCATCAAAGTGAAAGTCCGAGGCGTTGATCGCCTCGTGCGAGAAGTAGTCCTCTGCTCCGCCATAGTACCCGAGGAAGCTGTCAAACCCCCTCCCCGTGGGGACCAGCCGACGGTCAAATGTCCCTAGGTGCCATTTCCCAACGGCGTGCGTCGCGAATCCCAGCGCGCGGAGCTGCTCGGGCAGGAAAGGCAGCTCGAACGGCACACCGCGCGTGTTGTCAGGCCCCAGGTTGGGCTGGTAGATGCCCATGTGGGTGACGTGACGACCAGTCATGATCGACGAACGAGTAGGCGAGCATGTTGGCTGCACGAAGTAGCTCCCGAGTCGCACGCCTCTCGCGGCCAGCTTGTCCAAGTTTGGAGTAGGCACCTGCGCCATGGAGGGAATGAGCAGCAGCGGCGACGGCAGCGGTGGGAGGCATACAGCAAGTGGACACAGAGCGCGGCCCGCCGTCAGCCTGCGAGGCGGCGCGCGCGCGCGCATCACGGGCACATGCGGCAAAGGGCGCACCTGCGTGCGCCCGCTTGCGCCAGCATGGAAACCAACATCGTTCCAACCGAGATCATCCGCGACGATGAGGACTATGTGCTGAGGCTGTGCTGGCGCGGAGGCGTCGGCGATAGGGGCGGAAGCTGTCGTGGCGGCGGCGGCAGCAAGTGCCAGTGCGGCAATTGCTGCGCGCGCGTTCATCTGTTCGCTCTCGTGCGCACTCACAGCGTGCGGTGTCTTGCGGCGTCACGCCACTGCGGAATCCCCGCGTGCAGTGCGCGGGGCGGCCCGCGCCGAGCGAGCGCCCGCGCCCTGCGACGCGCTGCGCGCGCCGCGCTCAGCGTGTGCTGGCGGCGCAACAGCATGTGCGGTTTGCGCGGCTTCGAACGGCGGTGTTGATGAGAGACTCAATAAACCTGTAGCATCCGTTATTACAGTGTATTTGTCGTCCGCCAAACGGCACGTGCTCCTCTCGACGCGAGCGACACGGCCGTGGCGCGGGCAGTGCGTGTGGGTGGGCGGACGATCTTGCGTCCCTCCTGGAGGCGAGCATGGCACATGCCGTCGGTGAAGGTAGGCCGCGCAAAGCGCGCCGGTGCTATCTCAGTGCGTCGCAGTAATGGGTGCCAGTATCTTACAAGCAGTATGAGTACAGATGAGTCGGCGGGGGCCGCCACTGAAGGTACCAGGGAAGAGGCAGGTGGCCATCGTCACCCTAGTCGTCGTCGAGGGAGCCGCCCTCGGTGTCAGCGTCAGATTCGCCGTCGGAGCTTGTGTCGGAGAGGCCGTGGTCGTAGTCGTAGCTGCCGTCCGCGCGGCCGACACCCGTCGCCGGCCTCAGCAGCTGCGATGCGCGCGCGCTCGTTCGCGTCAGAACGCTGGGCAGTGTTCGCGCCCGTTACTAAGCGTGCATGAGTGCGCGCACAGCGCGCCCCGAACGATGCCTGCGCTGACAGAACCTCTCCGCCACTCTCGCACCTTTGAGCCTGCCGCCCTTCGCACGGTTGCGACGCCGCCAAGCCGCATGAGCCTCGAGGCCACCGCCACTGCGTCGCGGAGAACAGCTGCCGCCTCTCCAGCAGGGTGCACCACTCCCAGACCGAGCACGTCCGCGTGCACTTGCGGAGTCCACGCATCTCCCTCCAAGTCGACCTCGGCGCTGCTCTTCCACTCAAGCGTCTCGCCCGATATCGCCGCGGTCAGGTGTGCACGCAGCTCACGCGCGGCGCAATCGCACATGGAGGCCGCTGCCGCTCCGTACACGATCACACCCATGCGTGAAGGACGAACGCAGCGGCCGCAGCTGCCAGCATCTTGTTCGTCGTCGCAGCACGCTCGACCGTCGCCAGCGTTAATGGCATCGCCGGCGCTTGAAGCGAGCGGGCGGTGTGCCATCCGCAGCGCAGCCATAGCTTTGGTGACCGCGCGCTGATCACCGCATGAGCGTAGCAGCGCGAGCGGTACAGCCTCTGCCGCCGCACGCAAGACCCTGCGTGCGGCGGCGCGCACGGGTGAGTCCGCTTGTGCCCCTGCACACAGCTCGCTCGCTATGGCCATCTCGGCGGCGCCCCCGCCGCCCTCCAGCGCGAGTACTCCGTCGCGTTCGCTCGCAGCGCAGGCGGCTGCCACCACGCGCAGTGCGAGCCGCACCGCCCGCGAGTACGTTCCAGCGAGGGCAGCGGACGGCGCAGCAACCACGAGCGTATGTGCGCGCAGGCGCGCGCGCTCGTTGTCGCCGACGCGAACAGTGGTGTCCACGCTGGGCGTGACGCACAGGCCCGGCATCCCCCCAAGCTTGATGACTGCCACTGCCCCTGCCCTGCCCATTGCGGCGGCTTCGAGCGTCGAGGGTAGGTTGTCAGGCATGACGTCTGCGCCACACGCACGCGCAACGCGCTCGGCCTCATCCCGCTCAACAAGCATTGCGGCGGCGATGCCGGCGGCGTCGAGCGTGGCCACGGCCAGCTCAGAGAGCCGATGCGTGCACAGAAGCAGCGCACAGCCACGCGTACGCAGTCGCGTCACGCGCTCAGCAAGCATGGCCGTCTTCCATGCTCGGGCACTGGCGCGCGCGTCGGCGCCGGCAACGCGGACGGCTACTCGCATGTTGCCATCCGACACACTCTCTAAGTCGAGTGGCGCGTCCAGCACAGCCACGCAGATGGGCTCACGCCGGTTGTGCACCCCTGCCTGGGGTATTGCGTGCCGTGCCATCTGCTGCCGCGCGAGCCCGCTCGTGCATACGACGCCTTGCAGCAGCGCCGAGGCCGTGAGCGGCGCTGCACCAGCGGATGCGACGACCGGTGGGGACGCCGCGAGTGTGCGTGCTGCCGCTGCCCATGCCGGAGCGTCCGCGTGCGTTCCATCGCTGCTTGTTGCACCAGCGGTCTCGCGCAGCAACGCCAGCACCAGTCGCGCCAGCGTGGACACCGCTGTGGGCGCGACCGAACCGCACAGCGCGGTGTGCACGAGGCACGCCGCCGCGCCCCAGCAAGCTGGCACGCGCACGCAGGCCGGCCGGATGTCTTCGTACGCTTGCTCAGCTAGAAGCGCGAGCTCGCGCGCAAGCGCCGCCTGCCATGCGCCTGCCGCCGTTGGCGTCCTTGCCGCTCGCCGGCATTCTGTGTCGGCGGTCGCAAGCGCAGCAGCAGCCATGAGCGCGCGCGCGCCTGCGCCATCGCCCGTCACGTCGGCGCCCTCCACGCATGCACTCACGAGCGCGCGATAGAGCGGCCCAGCTCCTGGCGCTGCGGCGAGGATCATTCGGGGCGAGCATGTCGCGACAGCTGCCGCGCGCTTCGAAGCGCTCATGAGCAACGCATCCACGCCCAGTGGCCCGAAGCTCGGGGTCACGCGCGTTGCAGCGAGCGCCGATGCCGACACGGCAGCTGACAAGCAGTCTGCTGCGCTGACCAGCATCGGGGCCAGTGCTCACTCCCTCTCCCCGCCCTCTCACCCACTCACTCTCTCCTTCTTCTCTTGTGCAAGAGCGTGCAGCCGCTGGGTGGGCCCGGGCCAGGTTGCTTGCTACCTCCACGCGTGTGCCGCTGCCGTCATCTGCGCCGGCGGTCGCGCGGCCGCGCCCGCGGCCGCGCAGCCGCGAGCGCGGCCGCGCCGACGCCCGCACGCTCTCTGCCCGCCCAAGCGGCCCGTGCGTGGCCACCGCAGCCCCGGGGCACCCCCACATTTCTTTGTCCGCCGTTTGTTGCAGCCCCCCATAAGTTGACGTACGATCTGATGGTGCTTGCGCAGTGGACGGCGGCGGCGCGACACAGCGCGCGCGCCTCGCGTCCCGGGCGCAGGAGGGGCGCGCGGCAGGCGCACGGAGCGCGCGGCTGGCGCGCGCGCGTGCGCGCGCGCTCGTCCGGCGGCGCCCCATGGGTGCCGAGCGCTTCCTCCCGTACCTGCCGCTGCGGCTCGCCAAGCTGCCCGAGGTTGGCTCGCGCACGCTCGTCTTCCGCTCGGAGCCGAGCGTGGGCAAGATCGAGGTGAAGCGCTACCTGAGCGCGATGTACGGTATGGACGTCGCGCGCGTGGACTCGGCGAATCACGAGGGCAAGTGGCGGCGCTCACGCGCGCCGCAGAGCCGCGCGCTCATGAAGGACCTCACCCCGCGCGCCCGGCAGAAGGTGCGCGCGTCGTGGGTGCGCGTCAAGCCATACAAAAAGTTCTGGGTGACGCTTCACAGGCCCCTCACTGAGGCCGACCTGCCGCACACGGCGGCGGCGCGCGCGGAGCTGGAGGCACGTGTCGAGGCCGAAGGCCTCGAGAGCCAGGTGGTCATCGAAGACCCCGAGCCCGAGCCGCTGCACGCGCCGGGCATGCGAGGCTTCGCCGCCTCGGCCTCCGACCGAATGCCGCGCGGCGCGCTTGGCAAGGTGCGCCGGGGCGAGCGGTGAGGAAGCGGCCAGACGAGTCAGTGCCGTAGGCTGGCGGGCGGGAAGGCGACCGTGAGGCGGCGCATGCGCCCCTCCCCGTTCCAACCCACCCCTGCTCCGCCCCCGGCTCCCGCGGCTGCGCGCCCTAAACGGCGCCGCAGGGCAGCAGTCCCAGCCAAGACGTGCGCCCCATGTACACTAGCATCTGTATTCATATGATTTTTGAATTAAGTTGACCCACGGGAGAGCGGCGTCCCGGCCCCGCCACGTTCCCGTGGCTGCCATTCGGCCCGTTCCCCCGGCCGGTGCATGCAGCGCGGGCGCTGTCCGGCCACCCCGCGGCTGCGCCAGCGCAGTCCGCGGCGCCAAGCGGCGGAGCGGGCGGGCGGGCGCGGGCGAGGCAAGGGGAGGTGGACCGAGGGCAGGGCATTGGAGGAGACAGGGGCAGCACCCACGCCAACGCAAGGCGCGGGCACACTGCACCGAAGCAACGGCCGCGTGTGTGGGGGGGGAAGAGGGAGGGGGCGCAGTGCAGCGCGGCACGGCGCGGCGCGCCAGTGCTTTCAGGGGGCCGGCCAACTCTGAGAGGACACCGGGACGGCGGGGCCTGAGGCAAGCGGGCAGACGCAGGGAGAGGGAAAGGGGAGGGGGGGATGGCGTCGTCCACAGGGCGTCGACGAAAGTCGGAAAGTGGCTCGGTGCCGGAGGGCAGGCGGCCCGTGGCTCGCGACGACGATGGCGATCCGCTTGGCCCAGAGGCTGTGGCGCGCGCGCTCAACCGAGCGCGTTCCGGCAAAGCAGAGGCGGAGGCGGTCGCGGCCGCAGCGACTTCGCGGGCGGCCGCTGCCGAAGCTAGGCTCGCCGTAGAGACCAAGGCACGCCGCTCGGCAGAGGCGCGGCTACATGATGTGAGCGCTCGCTCGCTCGTGCTGCAGGAGAGGGCTGTGGCAGCGGCGGAGGCGGAGGCGCAGGTGGAGGCTGCGGCGCGCGAGAGCAAAGAGCTGCAGGCAGCTGCCTCCGACGCGGCGATGCGTGCAAACGCGCTGGAGGCTCAGAATTGCGATCTGCGCGCTGCGCTCGACGCCGCGCTGACGGAAGGGCAGGTCGGGTCCCAGTCGCGCTCGTTGCTGGAGCGGCGCGTGCACGCGCTCAACGCACAGGCGCGCGCCGCAGATGAGAAGGCGCGTGCTGCCGAGCAACGTGCACAGCGAGCGGAAGCACGTGCCGCCGAGCTAGAGAAGGCTGTCGCATCGCACGAGGGCGTTGCAGTGGTGGATGCATGCAACGCCATGGGCGCCGAGGCGGGGCATGGGGCATCGGGATCGCCAAAGTCGCGTCGCAGGGGCGATGCCGACGACGCGCCTATGATGCGCATTGGAGTGCTTAAGCAGGTCCCGCGCGCGCAGCAGCTCGTCCTGCGCGTGCGCGTTGCCGAGGGCGATGCGCAGCGCGCTACGGCACGTGCAGACGCCGCCGAGGCGGCGGCGCTTAAATCTGAGGCGGCGCGGGAGGCGGTGCAGGACCTTCTCGACGCGTACGAGTCGTTCGGCGGGGCGGACAGGCTGAGCCAGCGCGCGATCAAGGCGGAGGCAGAATTGAGCGCTGCTGCGGACAGGCTCGCCGAGGCGGAGGCGGAGCTCCAAGCAACGAGGAATGAGCTCGCTGCAGCGCGACGCGACAAGTCGGCAGCGGAGGCGCATTTGCTACCGCTGCGGGCGGACGTCACGGCCCTCAACGAGGCGCTTGCGCAGAGCAAAGATGTGTGCGGCGCGGCGCTCAAGCGGGCGGCCGCAGCCGAAGAGAAAGCGCTTTTCGCGCGCGCGCGCCGCATGGGTGAGCTTGGCGCCGAGCCTGGTGTGCACCCGACGCCAGCTGCGAGTGGCCGCTTCACTTCCGGCGTTGCGCAGAGCCCGGCGGCACCAGATGTGCCTCTCGCCTCGCCGACAGTGCTCTTCCCGACCTCAGCGCAGACGCACGTGTCGCAGCCGTCTCCATCAATCGCGGCGAGCTCGCTCGTGTCACCCGCACCCGCGATGCGGCTACGTTTCCCATCGGCATCGCCAGCGACGGGCTCGCGCCTTAGCGCGTCCGCGTTGCACTGGCAGGCCGTCAAGAGGCATTGCTCCGAGCTGCGCCTAAAGCTTGCGGCGCCATCCTGAGGACATAAGAAAACCCTCTGGAGCGTGGAGCCTGGCGCATGCGGTCTGCGCGGTCTGTTGACGACCATGCTCAGCAGACGCACGCGTGCGCACTCAAGCCACCTCCGTGCGATGGAACCGGCTCCATGCCGCGTAAGTGGTAGCTCGGTTCCCTTGGGCTCTCCCCGGGGGCTCGGGATCTCGTTTTGTCTTAAATTGCTTGCGACCATCAAGCACACCAGTCCGGCCCGAGCGCCACTCCAGCCCTCCAGCCCACCTACTTCTAAAAAAATTGCCACAGTGGTCTGTGAGAAGTCGCGTTGGCCTTCATCACACACCCCGCCTCGGCACCAGGCACACGCCACCGCGCGCTCACCCTGGTCGCCTTTCCCCGCCGCACCCATCCCCACCCCCCCATCCCCCCAACCCACCCACCCACCTACAGTACCCTTGTCCCGCTCCTGGGGCACCACTGCACGCAGCGCGCCACGCCATGAGCGAATTCAGCTGCGCGCATCGCCCTCGCCGGCTCTGCCTTGAGCTCTCCTCCGTTGGTGCCGCGCGTGTCTGGTATTGTGTTGCGGCTCAGCGCTGCGCGTGGCCGGGGCCGGGCGACATGCCGGCGGGAAAAGCGGCACCGCCGGCATTGCCGAAGCTGATGAGGTTTGGCGAGGCACCGATGGAATTCCTGCGGTTCTGCATCGCCGACACGCTCGCCCACGCCATGGCCAGCCCAGGGCTCACACCGAGCGACGAGTCTACCATGGGACTTGAGCCAAAGATGGCCTCCGGCGGCGGCTCTTGCAGCGAGGGCGCAGCCTCGGGGTACTGCGACGTGATGAGGCCGATCGTGTGCGCGCCGTTGCTACCAAAGATGCCCGCAAAGTTTTCGTCATCCATCGCGTCGTCCTGGTCCTCGTCCATGACCATCACACCGGTGGGCTCGGTGATCGACGTCGCTCGTGACCTCCTCCACTTCGCGAACTCCTCCTCGTACGACTTCCCCATCATGGCCACCTCCGCCGGTACGCCCTGCCCGGGGCCAGCGGGGGGCTGCTGCGGCCTGGGGATGGCCTGGTGCTGGCTCGAGGGCATCGGCGCCGACGCCATCGGGTAGTTCATTCCAGGCGGGAGCCCCATCTGTTGCACCTGCTGCGGCGTGAGGGACATGCCGGGCGGCAGGCCGTACGACGCGGGTATCCCCGTGCCTCCCGGGCCGCTCATGCCCGCGCCCATGTGCCCCTGCTGCGCCGCCATCGCCTGCTGCTGCGCGAGCACGGCCGCCTGCTGCGCATCCTGTCTGTTGGGCGGCAGGGCCGCGCTGATGTCCGGCACCGGGATCGTCGGGTCGTGCGCAAAGTTGCACCGCGCGTTGGGCCCGCGGATGGCGCGCGCGGCCGCGTCGTACGCGCGCGCGGCCTCCTCGGCCGTGTCGAAGGTGCCCTGCGCGGCGCGCGGCGCGGTCNCGGCCTGTGGCGCACCTGGCACACTGCCGCCGGCTCTTGTGCCTCTGGCTATGCGCTTCTACCACTTCGCGCGCGGCACGGCGGCGGCGGGCGGCGCGCCGCATCCGGACGAGGTGGCGCTTGCCCGCTCGCGACTGCGCACCTCAGGCCTCGACACAAGCTGCTACATCATGCCGCGTTGCTGGATGGTCGTGCCTGGCGCCGAGACCGAGGAGCTCGTCGATGTGCTGCCAACGAACCTGGTGCTCATGTCGAACGCGTGCGTCGTGCTCGACGCTGGCTCACACACTGTGGTGTGGGTCGGAGCAAGCGTGTCTCCCGACGAGAACGCCGGGGTCATAGACAGGTGCAATGCCTTTGCCACAAAGCTCGTCACGGGGAGGTTTCCGGCCCCGACATTGTTGACAGGTGCGATTCGCTGCGGGTATCACCCGAGGCTCCACGCGACCTATGAGCGTTCCCTTCCCTGGCCTCGCGACTGACATCGATGACGGCGCCCCGCCCCATCCGCGCGCCCGCGCACCCGCGCGTCCGCAGTGCGCGAGCACAGCTCCGCGTCCAGACAGGTGCTCGCGCGAGTGGCTCCTGCGCACCACGACCCTGCCCCAATGCAGGATAATGCCTGCGCGTACGTCCGCACGATGCTGCCCGGCCAGCGCGCCGAGCTCATGAGGAAGCTCGCCACGATTCCCACCGACGAGCTCGGCTTCTCAGATTGGCTGCAGGAGCTCATGGAGGAGGTCTGATCCGTGACGTGACCTGGGCTCAAGCGAGCAGGCCGGCGGACAGGCCGGTGGGCAGACGGGCGGCTGCACGGGCGGCTGCAGCGGCGGCTTCGCCCCCGCTGCCGGCGGGTCCCCCTCCATCGCTGCCGCGCGGGGGCGCGTCCGGGCGCGCGTGCGGTGTGGCGCGGCGGCGCCCCCCTCGCAAACATTCGACGTCAACACGTGCAAAAGTGCAATATGACTCAACATGTGGTGCGTGTGTGTCCCGCATTCAGGCCCCGGGCCCGAGGCGCATGCGTTTCGACCTCTCGACGTGCGCACGCGCAACGGGGCGCGACCCGGGTGCCGCGCCCGCTCGGCCGGGAGCGATCCCGGTGCGCCCGAAGGTGACCTGGGAAGGAAGCGGTATCCCGGACAGACCCGAAGAAATATCAACAATCGAGCGTTTTTTTTTTCCCTGACTGAATAACCGACCGCCGAGGCCCGTTTCAGGAAGGCCGGGCGGGGCGCGGGATGGGTCGGTTTGGGGTTTGGGCCCGGCATCGATCGCGATCGAGGCTGCAAGAAAGAACAAGAAGACCTGCCCCCACCCCCAAAAATGCGCGCATCGGGAGTCCTGAGATTCGACACAGACACTCGACACTTTTTGAACCCTGAGGGGAATGGAATGAGAAATGAGCAAGGTGGGTTGAGGGATTCCGCGGGTCCGTGCGCGGACGCGGCAGCGCGCGCGGCTTTCCCCCGGCGGCGAGCGCGCGCGCGTGGCCGAGGCCAGGGTGGGGTGTGGACACGTGGCGGTGCGGTGCACGTGGGCAGGGGAGGAATTCGCCGGGTGCGCCGAGGCGGCGCGCGGCGCAGGGCGCCGCAGGTCACTGCTCGCACCGCGCACCTCGCACCTCGCACCTCGCACCGCGCCGGCGGCAGGAGGGGCGAGGAGCGAGCAGGCAGGCAGGAGGGAGGGGCGCGTGCGGCCGAGGGGCCGGCGGCACTGTGCGGACGAGATGTCCAGCTCTGACGCAGCGCGACGCTGAGGGCGGCGCTGCTCGCGGCGCCCGGCGCGCGCGTCGGCGCGCTGGCGTGGCGCAGCACGCTCGCCTCGCGCATCTCCTCGCTCGAGCGCGTGTGGCTGAGCACTGACGCCGACACTGCTGGCCCTGCGCTGCATCGTGCCAGCGGCTCCTGGACGCCCCTCCCCGGTGGCGTGCCGCTGCGCGTGTCGGACTTTGCGACGACCATCGACCCCACTGGAGAGTACGTGTATCTCTTCGGCGGGCTCACGTCGGGCAGCGCCGTGGAGGCGCGCGCGTGGCGCTTCGACACGCTTCTCGAAGAGCAGAAGCAGTTGCCGGACATGCCGAGAGGGGCCAGGGACCGCATGGGTGGCGCCTATGGCGACCGCGGCGCGGGCCACATCGTGGTGCTCGGTGGTCTCCGGGACGACACTACGCGTACCGTAGGACACGGTGCGCATATGGCAGGAACGTCGTGTAAGTTTGCGGCACTTTTTGCGCAGCTGGCATGGCCATCACGCCACCCACACCGACACCGGCCTGTCAGGGAATGCCTGCATCATTACTGCGCCACTGCTGCGCTCGCTGTACGTGCCTCCGTCGCGCATTTGAACGAGCACACGCGCCGCCAGCTGCGCTTGCGCTTGGGTTTACTCTGGGTGGAAATTGCACGCCTCCTGGTAGATCATCTGCCTGATGGCCGCTTCGCCAAGTTCCTCGTGTTCAAAGTCGAACGAGAAGTTGTCGCGACAGGTCGGCTCCATGGCAGGATCGTGGAGGGGCGCGAGGTACGGGTGCGCGAGTGCGTCGGCCACCGAAATCCGCTTCACGGGGTCGAACTTGAGCATACGCGACACGAGGTCGAGCGCCATCGGGTTGGCGTCCGGGTATATGGACGCCAGCTTCTTTGGCGCCGTGCGTGGAAGCTCCTTGATGAACTTGCGCGCCCGCGAAGACTTGATGAAGTGCATGTCCCCGTCCGAGGGCTGCCCGAGGAGCTCGATGATGAGCTTGAGCTGGTGCACATAGTCCTTGCCCGGCAGCACCGGCTTTCGGCCGAGGATCTCGCACATTATGCAGCCCACAGACCACACGTCGATGGCGGCTGTGTAGTCTTCGCAGCTCAGCAACAGCTCGGGGGCGCGGTACCAGCGTGTGACCACGTAGTCTGTCATCACGCCCGACATGGCCGCCGTGCGCGCCAGGCCGAAGTCACAAATCTTCAGATCGCACGATGCGTTCAGCAGCAGGTTAGACGGTTTGAGGTCCCTGTGCAGGACGTTGGCGGAGTGCACGTACTTGAGCCCCCGCAGGAGCTGGTAGACGAAGTATTGACAGTGGTCGTCGCTCAGCGCCTGTGGCGATCGGATGATCTGGTGCAGGTCGGTGTCCATCAGCTCGTATACCAGGTAGACGTCCTTGTAGGACGTCGGCTGTAGAGGTCTCATGACGTCGGCGAGACGCACGATATTCTCGTGCTGCAGGTGGCGCAGCAGCTTGATCTCGCGCAACGTGCGGCGAGCGTCGGTTGTGTTGGCGAATGCGTCGGTGATCTTCTTGATGGCCACCTTGGAGTTGGTCGACGCATCCTTGGCGGAGCATACCACACCGTATGCGCCCTTCCCGATTGGCTTGATGGGCGTGTACCTGACAATGGCGTTGCACGCGCCGCAATCGCGACAGGGCGCGCACCCCACCCGAACGTTGGGGGCCACCGTCAAGTGGCCAGACGTCACGAGCGAGTGTCAGCGCGGCCACAAGCCTGCGTTGAGTAACGGCGGCGCACTCGGGAGCGCACCGCGCGAACGCAGGTCACCCGCACGCCTGCAAGGCCACGCACCTGAGGTCGATCTCGAAGAGCGTTCGCCAGAGCACAAACTGGTGCTTTCCCATCTTAGCCGCTGCCTGAGTGCTCGCCGCATTGCCCGCCGCCGTCGCGTCCATTGCGGACGCAACGACCATGCAGGGGTGCGCTCGCGCTCGCGCCCGTGCGCTCTAAAGCGCGCCTGACGAACCTCGCTCGGGCAAGCGCGCGACGGCCTGTGGTAGCTGTCCGCAGCAGCAGCTGGGGGAAGCGCGAGGTCGCACGCCGCGGGCACGGACAGAGTGGCAGAGTGTCGCCTCGCCACCGCTCGCGCGGGTGCCCGCGTGCGTGCCCCGTGGGAGCGCGAAGGAGAGGGTTGGGGAAAGCGGCGCTTAGCGCGACGTCGTCCACCCTTCTCCCCTCCGCGGCGCTACGCGCCCACGTGCCGGGAAAGCGCACGCGCCTGCCCGCTTCCGCGTCGTCCCCGCTCGCCCACCCGCCCTCTCACCCACCCTCTCCTCCTTGCCCTGCGCAGCGGGTGTGGCCTCGCTGGACCCGACCGAAGAGCGGCTGCCGTGCGCGCGCGGTGTGCCCCGCACGCGATGTGATCCGCGCGCCGCCCTCGTGGGCCCCGCGCCCTTTCCCGCAGAGCGCGCGAGCCCAGCGGCGAGTGGGTGTCCGGCCACGCCCCAAGGCGTGCGTGCGCGCATCGGACGGTCGCCCGCCCCCCCACCCCCACCCGCACCCGCACCCACCCCCTGGGCGCGCACCTGCAGGGGCGCCCGCCTGCCGGGGCGACGACAGGTACAGCGCCGTACCCGACGGGCGCGTGCCTGGCTGGCTGGCTCGGGGCGGCGCGTGCCCGTGCGCCGGGTGCGTCCCGGGGCCTGCGGCGGTTCAACAGACTGAGTTCCCTCGCCGGTGCCGGGGGACCGGTTCCCCGCGCTCCCCGGCCGCCCGGGCCGGATCCCGCCGCCAAACCGCGGGCGAGGCGCACGCACGAATGGCTCAAAGAATCATGATACCGGGTACCATCAGTCAGTATGCAGTCCTGTACGTGCAGCGGCGCTCTCCAGCGTGCACGCGGCACTCTCGTGCGAGCACACGTGCACGCGCTTTCAGCACGAGGCGGAATCGGCAGTTCCATGTGTAGATGGGCGAGCGGGCCCCCGGAACGCCCCTCGGCGGCGGCTGGATCGCAGCGAGCTGGATGTAGCCGCCGCCCAAAAAGTGACACACCTCACATTTTGGCCCGAACACTACTGTACATACACATGCGCACGTGCGCACATGCACGTGTATGTACCAGGTACACACCGTACTGTACCAGCCGGGATGGTATGATGGTACGTTTGCCTGCGCGTCGCGCCGCGTCGCGCGCTTCCGGCGCTGCGCGCAGTGCCGCGCGGCGCCCCCGCGGCGGCGCGCGGAATCTTTTCCTGCTTCCCGGGGGCGCGGCACTGGGTGGTGTACCACTACTGGAGTGAGGAGGCCATGCGCAACGAGNCGCGGCGGCGCGCGCCGCGGGCGGTGGCGCGGCGGCGGCACCCGCGCCGACAAGCGCCGAGGGTGGGGGGCTCGACGTCAAGCTCTCGCTCACCTTCGCCGCGTGGTACGCCTGCAATTGCATCTTCAACATCTACAACAAGACCGCGCTCAACGCGTTCCCGTACCCCTGGGCGATGTGCACCGTGCAGCTCGGCTGCGGCGTGGTGATGATGTGCGCGCTGTGGGCGACGGGCGTCGTCAAGGCGCCCAAGGTGAACGCCAAGTTCATCAAGGTGCGCACACACGCGCCGCTGTCGGCCCTCGCTTCTCTGCTCTCCTGCAGTTGGACGAGCCCGCGCGCGCTGTGCGCGCCGCGCGCGCGCTAAAAAATTCGCCCGATGTTCAAAATTTGCGTGCGTTTTGATGAGGGTCGTGAACCCTGAAATATTGGACACAGGAACCCGGCGGGTCCGACCTACCCACCATGCATCGCACGTCGCGTTGCCCCGTCTACGGCTAGGCGCGCGCGCCACCTGCGCGCGCGGCCCGCTGGCTGACGCGCTGGCGCCTCCATCCTGCACGCACGCGCGAACTTACCAACCTGCTGCCGCCGACGACGACGCCGACGCCGCCAACGACGACCCCGCCGACGACGCCAACTACACCGCCGACGTCGACGACAACGGTTTGTTGCGCAGGCGCTGGCGCCAGTGGCCTTCTTTCACCTGGTGAACCACGTCGGCGTGTGCATGGCCATCAACAAGAGCGCGGTGTCCTTCACGCACGTGCTCAAGGCCGCGGAGCCGTTCTACTCTGTGGCCATCTCCGGGCTGATGGGCACATTCTACTCGCCGCTCGTGTACGCGTCGCTGATCCCCATCGTCGCCGGCATCTCGCTCGCTGTCGTCACCGAACTCAACTTTTCCATGCAGGCTTTCATCACCACGAACGCCTCCAACGTCGCCACCGTCGTGCGCACCATCATCTCGAAGCGAATGCTGAAGGACTTCGACATCAAGGGCATCAACCTGTACGCGTGGATCTCGATCGTGGCGTTGGTGTACCTCATCCCGCTCGCCATCTACATGGAGGGCTCGAAGTGGGCCGCCGGGTGGAGCGCGGGCGTCGCCAAGGTCGGCGTTGCCCAGCTCCTCCACGTCATCCTCGCGAGTGGATTCACATATCACCTCTACAACCAGCTGAGCTACCAGACGCTCGACTCGGTCTCGCCGGTGAGCTTCTCCGTCGCCAATGCGCTCAAGCGCGTGGCCATCATCGGCAGCGCCGTGCTGTTCTTCGGCACGCCCATGACGCCGCTCAACGCCGCCGGCTCGGCCCTCGCCGTGCTTGGCACGTACCTGTACAGCCGCGCAAAGCTGCGCGAGGAGAACAGCAAGGCTGCCAAGGCCGACGCGACGGCTGTCAAGTCGCAGTAGGCCGCACGCTGGCCGGCCAGGTTGAGCCCCTGTTGATTCACGCAGGAGGGCAGTGCGCCTTAATGCCAACGAGCAACCTCCGTTTGTAACATAAAAGAGCTTGGATGACCACGCGCCGTGGCATGGCGCTGGGCGGCGCGCGCAGGCGCTCACCCATGGCGCCTGCCCTATGTCTGCGCGGCCATCCAAAGTCTACGAACGTTTCTTAAAACAGTATGTCGTGTGGAGGCCGATGAGGTCGAAGCACTCCGCCACTGCACCTTTGTCCAGCTTGCGGGCTTCGAGCAGCTTGGCAATGACGGGTGTATGGCGATGGTCCTCATAGAACTCGGTCATTTGGACCATCTCAACCATCTCGAGGCCGGCGGCCTGCCAGAGCCAGCAATGCGCGCGCCGGGGCAAGCGGCAGCGCGGCCGCCGCGCAGGGAGTCGGTCAGAGACGGCAACATCGGCGCGCAGGGCACGTGCGCCGGCAGGGGCCCAGGCGCGTACTCCATCTGGCGCCCGCACCAAGAGATCGCAGCGTACGCACCTCAGCGACGGCCACGATGCTCGGAATGTGCCCGAGAAAGTGCGCGACCTTGTCGCCCAAACCATCCTCCGCACGCAGCAGAAACGGCGTGCCAAAGTACTCAGGCTCGAAGCTATCGCTTTCGAGGAAGAGCGTGAACGCGCGGCTGCGAGTTTTCTGGCCTTGGCCCTTGACCTCGACCTTTCCCTTTTGCGCGGCGGTCCAAACCGCCGCCTGGTCGAGCATTACGCCGTAGAGCAAGCCACCGGGCTTGAGCAACGCCGCCGCGGTCTGGAAAAAGTGCGCTGCCGTTTGCTCGTCGCGCAGGTACTCGCTGATGCGCATGTGGCATGTCACTGCATCGGCCGCGCCCAGCCACTCTGGCGGTAGGTTGTCTGCTGTGCCGTCCCATATCTCGAAGTCTGCCGCGTACTTCTTGCTCTGCAGGACCGCGTGTACGCGCGCGTGCGCGTCCCAGCGGTCAGGGGGCGCGCAAGGAGGCGCGCGCGAGGGCGTGTCAGGTCGTCGTGGACGAGCGCGAGCGCGAGCGCGAGCGCGCGAGCGCACCAACCTTTGCCTCCCATCGCCCCTTCGCCTCGCCGAGAGCCGCCTTGGCCTGCTCGGTCCCGCCAGCGCCGGTGCTCGGCTCGAGGAAGAGCCCTTTGGAGATGCCTGCGCGCTCCCACTTGCCGGCGTCGGGACCCGTGCCACAGCAGAGCTCGACGAGCGCGTCGCCGGGCGACAGCGCCTGCGTTGCGAGCGCCTCCTTGGCGAACTGCTCGCGCGCGCGTGATGCGTGCGTGCCGGAGCTCCAGGCTATGTCAGCAGGGCAGGCGGGACGCTCGCGTGGCGCGCGAGCAGCAGCATGCGCATGCGCAAGACGTACGTCCAAAAACTGCCGGTAGATTCGCGCAGGCGGCGGTCCGCGATAAGACATCTCTCCCAGCCCTTTGCGCGGCCACGTAGCCCCCCTCTCCGTCTCCTCGCCCACCTTCCCTCGCCCTCCCCACTCGCGCGTCTCGCGCCTCAGTCACGCACGCTCTCTCGCGCGTATACACTCCCTTCCTCTGATCAATGCGCCTTCTTCAGCGGCCTGGACATAGGCGGGTCTAGCGTCAGCTCAAACTTCGGTGCTCCGGGGACGAACCGATTCAGTGCGCGCATCTGCTGGAGGCTCTGCCTGGCCGTCTCGCGGAGCGTCTCGATCTCGGCAGGGTCGGTGACGGACGCTTTGCTGCGATACTCCTCCCTTGAGCGACGCGCACGTGGGCTGCGTGGTCAGCGCGGGCGTCGAGGGTTGGGGCGAGGACGGGGGCTGCGGATGGCGTGAGGGGCGCACCTGATCTCTTCGTAGATGGCCTGCCGCTTCACCGAGGGGAACGCCTTGGCGCCCCGCAGGAGCGCGCGGTACACGGACAGCGCCTCGCTGCGCGCGCGGCTGGCAGAGCCGGTGAGCGCCCCCCACATGCACCGCGCGGCGTGCCCGGTTGGGCCCCGGCCGGCGCGCGGAGGGCGCGCGCCCCGCTGACCGCGGCCGGCCGCCGACGGCGACAGGAGCCGAACCCGGCGCACACTCCCCACTGCGCGGCGTCACGCAAGCGCGAGCTTTCGCGTGCGAGCGTGTTCAGGCGCGTGGAGACGCACGGGGGGGGGGGGGGGAGGCGGGGGAGGGTGTGTGGCGGCGCGGCCGCATTGCTCGCCGCCTGGGCCGCGGACGGGTCGCCGCGTCGCCGGCACGATCTCAGTGCCCGTCTCTCGGAGTCACACATGCATGAAGAAACACGTTCTCGCGCCGCTGATGAGCGATGCGAAAGAGCCCCCGCTCGAAGAATGTTCGGAATGCTCGGAAGAAGCCTATTTACCCGGGTTCGTCTCGGCGTCCCACCCCTGGGTAAGATTTCCTCCCCGGGATGCTTCGCGCTCGCCGCGCGGTCCAAGAGAGGCTCGAGACCAGGAGCGAACCCTCTTCGAGAGTCAACGGTCTACAGTACTTGTACCGTGATGATCCATCAGTAGTCCTACAGAACGGTACTCGACCATCAGACTGGACAGTACTTCGAAAGGGTGCGTTCGAGGCGCGTTTCGATGGCGGCCTGGGCCTGTCCCCCGGACGGGCGCGAGCGAGCGCGGGCGCCGGGCGCGGGCCCGGGAGCGCCGCGCGCCGATGGCGAGCACCACACGGCGCGCGGCAGGCTCGCGCGTGCGCGCCGGCGGGGTGGGGAGAGGTTCTGGCAGAGAGCGAGACAGCGAGCGGGCAGGAGAGCTCATGTCGGAGGGTCGCACTGCGTCGTTCGTGCCCGCAGCGCAGCGATTTAGCGGCGAGGCGGGCAGGGGCAGCGGCGACGGCACTGGCGGCAGCGGGGCAGGCGGTTGGCTCGCGGCGCCGGTCGACGCGCCGCTGCGCAGCGCACTGGCGACGCCCGTCACCGACGAGCGCTTCCTCGATCCTGCCGACGACCTGCTCGAGGATGACCACCTGCTGGCAGACTACTTCGGCCAGCGGTTCGGAGGTGCGGGTGGACAGAGCTTCAGGGAAGCGTTGCAGGTGCCTGCATCGGGCAAGAGGGATCGCGGCAGCGGCGGCAGCGGCAGCGGCAGCGACGGCAGCGGTGCGGACGGGTGGGTTAGCAGTGCAAGCCCCACGCCTGAGGGTCCTAGGAAGGACGAGGACAGCCACGCACGTTCCGCCCACGACGATGCAGAAATCAGCGGAAGCGACGCCGACGAAAATCGCTCCGGTGCGGTCGCTGAGGCGAACCAGAGCCAACGCACAGCGCGCAGGGGCACAGAGAGAGCGCGTCCATTGCGTCGCATCAGGGCGCAGCCGCGCCCAGCGTGGAACGACGACGTCAAGGTGAGCGACGGCCGCCTTTTGCGAGCAGGCACGCTGGTGAGGCGTCAGCAGTGGCGGGAGAGCGAGCACCGGCCATGGCGAGAAAGAAGTTATCGCGAAAGCGAAAGTGGGCACAGCAGCGACTCCGAGCGCGAGCACGAGGGCGCTGGCAAACGTGAGTACGAGCGCCGGGGTGTCGTGTTTGTCGACGGAGACGGCTATGATGACGTGCGGCACCAACGCCGCGCTGCCGGCGCCAACGCGCCGGGAGCGGCGGGCCCGACCAGCAGCGCGCCCCCCCGCAGTTCTCGACATCTGCGCCCCGCAGCCCTCGGTGAGCACAATGGTCGCATCCATAGCTCACCGCCCTCAAAGCCGCCGCCGCCCGCAGAGGCACGTGGTGCGACCTTGCTCAAGCACATTTGGCCCCGTGCGCACGGGTCGCGCGCGCATGCACGCTCGCCGCACGTGCGCAGCCCAAACCATGAGGCACGCGCAAAGACGGCGGACAACTCGCCAAAAGCGGCGGCGAAGAAGCTTGCAGAAGCTACTGCGCGCCACTTGATGGACGTCGACTCTGACGACTCTGCGACGGAGTGGGACGCCGGGGCGCATCCACTCGCGCGCGCGATGTCACCGTCTAGCGCGAACGACGAGCGTGCGCTACGCGAAAGGCTGGAAGCCATGCCGCGCGACGAGCTGCTCGCACTGGCCTCCGCGCTGCTCACACAAGTCCAAGAGGCAGTAGGCATCCATGCGCGCATGGGCACGTGATCACGCCATGGGGTGTCGTCACGCACCCAAGCTATTTCGTTGTTCGCAGGTTTGCTGACCCTGACACTAATAATTCCACCTTGGAAACGGATGATTGTGTGCACACATGTCTTTCTCGCACAGGCGGGTTGCATGCCTCACTCGCTTGCGCGCGCGCATGGTGACGGCGCCTTCCGAGTAGCCACGGCCAGCTAGCTGGCCAACAGTACATCTGTTACCATCTGCGAGACATTGCTCGCATGCTGGCTGGATTGCACAGCTATGGATAGTCTGTGCCACGCCATCCCGCGTGCGTTTGCTGGCGAGGACCCGTGCGCGCACTCCCTCACGCGCCCGAGCGTTTCTCACACAAGCGCCCGTTTAGACCGCAGCGGCCTTGGCAGCGCCGCTCAGCTTCTCCTCGAGGTCCGCCAGCTTGCTGTTCGCGCGCGCGATGCAGGCGAAAGTCACGAAGAAAAAGAAGAGGGTGGCCACACCAAACATGATGAAACCCGCAACCTGGAGAGTGAGTGCGCATGTGCGCGCAGAGTGCGAGCGTTAGCGGTGCGGGTGCGCACAGAGTGTGCGTGCGAGTACAAGCGAGCGTGTGCAACATCGCGAGCCAATGCGCGGAGGGGCGCGCGTGGCCCCTAGCCCCACCCCACCCCCCATGCGAGCGCGCGCGATTTGCTCCCTACGCCGTGTATTTGCTTGCTCTCGCCTAGTCTCGCCGGACTCATCCATACAGCCACTCGCACACGTGTCGCGCCCAGTCGTGGGCGCGCGCAGGGTGTGCGGCAGCAGTGCGCGGACGGACACGCCCTGGATGGCAAAGCCCTTGTCGCAGGCAGCAGGACAGCAACGCAAGCAAGCCCAAGAACGCGATCGCATTCGTCGGCGGGGGATCACGCGCGAGCAGGGCTCGCACACTCTCACGGAGGCGGGACAGGCAAGGATGCGCACGCTCTTCTCCCCCCACACCGCCCCACCCTTCCCTCCATCTCCGCTGCGCCTGCCCGCCCCAGACTACCTCACCCGCCTCCCACCCCAAACCCACTCCGCCCACGCCCGTCGTGCGTGGCGAGCGCGCCCGCGCGCGCGCGCACCTCGGTGCCCTTGAGGTACGACGATGGCGCAGTCGACTCGAGGGTCGGGATGTCCGCCATGAGTCCGCGCATCGCCATGGTGTTTGATCGGCCGGGGGGGAGCGGGGGGAGTGGCGTGGCGTTCGGTCCGGTGCGCGTGTGTGGCGCGCGCGCGCACGCGCGCGTGCACGCACCCTCGCCCCAGCCCGACCAAGGGTTGGATTCCAGCCTTCCATATATCGCAGGCGGGTGCGCAGGCGCGGGATCCGCGCGGGGTTGCCCCCTCCGCACGGGTGCGGACCACACCCGCGACGGCCGCCGCGCGCAGCGGTGGCGGCTGCGCGCCGGGGAACCGGAACCGGAACCGCCGCCGAAAGCGGAAGCCGGCCGGAAAATTTTCCCACCGGATAGATAGTGTGCAATGTCGCCGAATCAAGAGCCCAAAAAAGCGCGCGCACGAAAGAGCGCGCCCCCGAAAAGCGCGCCGCGCCGGAAGCGGGAGCAGTGGCGGGGCGCGCGCCACCTCCAGCCGCAGCCCCAGCCAGCCAGCCAGCCGGGGGCGCGCGCCCGCCCGCCCGCCCACCCGCCTGCGGCCTCTGCCGCGTGGTTGCGCGAGGCAGGGAGGGAGGCGCGCGAGTGCACAGCTACCTTGTCGAGAGGGCTGCTCGGCTGCTTCGGCTGAGGGGCGGGCGCAGGTGCCAGGTTTTTTGATGGTACGCTTGGAGGCCCGGCCGGCCGGTGCCCGTGGGGACGCGTGCACGTGGCCAGCCTGGACTGCCCTTTTTTATTGTGCGGGATTTTGCGGGATTTGGGGGGTGAAACAGCTGGGGAAAAAAAACTGCAGAAAAGTTTGGTTTGGGCGGGTGCGCAGGGGCTAGCAGTGCGCGCGCGGGTGCGGCGTATGCTGCCGGGAGCGACGATAGACGGTTAATTCGGCGGTCTCGCTGACAAGTGGGTCAAGGCCCAGCCTGTCAATCGCCGCACACCATCGGGGTGCGCCACACCGAGCGCGGGCGTCCTCCCCATCTTTCCCACCCCCCACCCCCGCCGGTGCCCGACTGTCCACCGGCAGTGGCCTGCGCGGCGCGCGGGTTGCCGGCGCCGACCATTCTCCTGGCCGCCAGCCGCCATCGCGGGCGGCTCGCCGCGCAGCTTGGCCTCACGCGTACTCGGGCTGCGAGCGATGGGCGTGGAAAGTAAGGTGACACCGGAGGCTGGAGGGGCGGGGGCGGGTGGTGACAGTGCAGAAAAGGGCCCCGCTGAGGTGTCTGCGCATGGCCGCACGCAACGCTCGAAACAGACGCTGCGGGATGTCGCTGTCACAAGCGATACTGTGCCCGTGGCAGCCACCGGCATCGCTCCCGTCAAAGTGCGCGGCGGAAAGGTCTGCCACCGCGGCGACGAGTCCGCATTCGACGCGCCACGGGCGCTCGTACTCTCGCGCCACTGCATGGCCGCATACCTTGCGCCCGATGACACCGGCGCGATGCACCGCGAGCCACCTGAGTGGATGCTTCCCAGCATGGAGGAGCAGGTGACAGAACCTTCGACCGAGGATGGGGCTGAACGAAAGGACGGCCCACCGGACGAACCGAGCCTGCGCACTGCGCTCCGCAACGGCCTTGGCCTCGGCCCCCCAATCAAGCTGCTGGAGTGGGTAGACCACGCGCAGAGCGACACGCAGATGTATTTCGCGGAAGCTCAAGCGCCGGGGCATGCGGGCCCAGAATTGCTCGTCGTGTTCCGCGGCACCACCTCTATGAAAGATTGGTTGAACGATCTCGCCGTGGCGAAGACGTACTTCGAACCCGCTGACGACACGTACGAGGACATCATCGGCTGCGGGTCGTACTGCGCACAGGTGGCATGCTGCGGCTGGCAGAGACCACTCGTGCACATGGGAAATTACAGGGCGTACATGGCGGTGCGCGGTGCGTACGACGTGGCAACCCGCGCGCGCATGCAATCGTCCAGCGCGCCGCGCGAGGCCATCCTCTGACGCGCCGCCCCTACTCACATTGCGAAATGCCGATTTGA
Source organism: Prasinococcaceae sp. CCMP 1430 (assembly GCA_013416795.1). Lineage (NCBI taxonomy): Eukaryota > Viridiplantae > Prasinodermophyta > Palmophyllophyceae > Prasinococcales > Prasinococcaceae > Prasinococcaceae sp. CCMP 1430. Next base: position 116,104 of record RQSC01001302.1, read on the forward strand.
CGCCCGTTTATGCGCGCGTTCTCAGAGCACATACAGCGCCACGTGCGCTGGGATAGGCCTGGCGGCATCGGACGGCTCACGATCTGCGGGCACTCACTTGGCGCAGCGCTGGCGACGCTTGCACTGGCGGACGCGGTGGCTATGCTCGGCCCCAGCCAGATCGTCAAGAGTGGCTGCCCCGTCGAACTCTTCACGGTACGCGAGCGAGCGCATGCGATCCTGCGCTTTGACACAAGCACAGCTAACGCGTCTTGTTTCTGTCGCGGGGCACGGGTGGGCATACTTAGATCGGGTCGCCGCGTGTGGGCACAGCAGGATTCTTGGCTTACGTCGCCGCGCTCGTGCAGCCCCTGGTGTCAGCAAACCTGTTTCGCAACGCCCGATGCGTCAACGATGTGGATATCGTACCCAGGGTGCCCCCAATAGCCCTGGGGTTTCGTCACATGGGCGAACTGCACCTCTTTCTGGAGAGCGAGCGCGACTCCGAGCCCGATGCTGGAAGAGCCGTGCTGGTCATCGGCGGTGAACAAAGGGACGCGCACGAGGGGAAGCTGTGGACTCTCCTTCGCTCTGGGAAAGAACTCGCGATGGACCACATGGCATTCTCTTATCACGCGTCCGTGCACGACCAGCTGCAAGTGCCCGCGCAGGCGACCGCTACGAAGGAGGAGGAGAAGGCCTGCGCGCCAGCTTTGGGGGGAGATGGCGTCGCGTAGCAAGAAGGCAGGCGCGCGAGCGCGCCAGCGATCGCCGACGAGCGCTGCTTCTCCAGGCTCTCGCGCGCGGCGCCTATCGCTGCGCGCGTGTGCCCGCGCGTATACACAAACCACGCATTAATTCGACGCGCAGTAGTGCTCGAGCACGTCCTCGAGCGCCTCGCGCGGGTAGTCTCCGGTGAAGACGCACTTGCCAAGCTCGCCCTTGAGCAGTATAAGTCTGATCTGCCCGCCCTTGTTCTTCTTGTCCACGGACATGTACTTGATGAACTCGTCCTTGGTCATGCCCGTGCCCGACACATCCACTGGCGTGCCGATGCGCCGCAGGAGAGCCTCAGTGCGTTCGAAGATGGAGGCGTCGCACCAGCCCATGTCGGCGGACATCTTGGCAGCCATGCACATGCCCGCACTGACAGCCTCGCCGTGCAGCCACTCACCGTAGCCCACGCCCGTCTCGACGGCGTGGCCAAAGGTGTGACCGAGGTTGAGCGTGGCGCGCAGGCCAGCCTCCTTCTCATCCTCGGCCACGATGGCAGCCTGCGTCGATCGGCATCGCAGCGAGTGGAGCGCGCGGGCACGCGTCAGCGTCAAGCGCCCGAGCGAGCGCGTGTGGGCGTCAGCAGGCGAACGCAGGAGGCAAAGCGCGAGCGCAGCCCAGACGCTCGTGCGTTCCAGCGCGCACAGCTCGTCCACACACTGCGCCCCGGGCTGCTGTCTTGGCTCACCTTGATCTCGCACGAGCGCTTGACGACGTGCGCCAGCGCCGCTGCGTCCTTGGCGAGGATAGCGTCCACGTTCTCCTCGAGCCACACGAAAAGCTCCGCGTCCCAGATGAGGCCATACTTGACGACCTCCGCGACACCGCTCGCGAGCTCGCGCTGTGGCAGCGATGCGAGCGTCTCCGTGTCGATGAGCACGCACTGCGGCTGGTAGAAGGCGCCGATCATGTTTTTCCCCAGCGGGTGGTTCACGCCCGTCTTGCCTCCTACGGAGGAGTCCACCATCGCCATGAGTGTCGTCGGCACCTGCACGAAGTCCACACCCCGCTGGTACGCCGACGCGGCAAAACCCGTCATGTCGCCGACCACACCGCCGCCGAGCGCGACGAAGGTTGCGTCCCTGCCCAGGCGGCACTCCATGGCCTTGTCCCACGCCATCATCAGCGTGGCCAGGTCCTTGTGCTCCTCGCCGTCTGGAAACGCCACCGCGTCCACTTGCGTGCCGCTGCCCTCGGAGAGCGCCGCGGCACACCGCTCGAGGTATAGCGGCGCGACGGTCTCGTTTGACACAACGAGGGCACGGTCGCCACGCACGTGGCGCTGCAGCAATTCGGCGTTGTCGAGCAAGCCCGTGCCGATGTAGATGGGGTACGAGCGGTCGCCCAGGTCCACGTCGACCGTCGCGACGAGCTCGCCACGCTTCTGCGCGGCGGCGGCGGCCATGCCGCGCGCAGCAGCGCGGCGCGGCGCGCAGAGCAGCGGCTGTGGCGCCGCCCCATACCCCACCCCCCTTGCACGGCACGCACGCGCCCAGCGGCGGCCGAAACCCCGCAAAGCATCCCCGAAATCGCCGGCCGCTCCTCCCGCGCTCTCTGGCGCCGCCCCGCGCCACCACAGGTGAGCAACGCTTCATCGATGAAGTCAATACTTCAACCCACGGGAGACACAATGAGCCACCGCCACGCGTTTCGCGGAGCCGATGGCGTCACGCGGCGCGAAGCGACGCTTCCGCGCAGGCCACCCCTACACACCCACACTCACACCCACGCCCACCCCACCCCCACCCACCCACCGAGCGTTTCACCCGGGAAATGACCCCAGCTCTCGACCGCACGACTCGCGAGCCCCCTCGTCGACCCCCGACCGACCCACCGAGGACTCACGACGAGGCACCCCACCGCGCGTGCGGCGCCTCCCACCCACGATGGATGGTGAGGATCTCATCATCCGGAGTGCCTCTCCCTGCCGCCGGGCCGGGGGACGCCGCTGCCGGACCCGCACGCGCGCCCACGCGGCCGCGGTACAGATCGAGCTCGAGGCGCCGCAGTCCGACCCTATTCTCGACGACCCTAAATATGAGTTCTCAGCCCCAACCTCAGCCCCGGTCGGGCGCCAGCTTGCGGCCGCAGGATCGGAGGATGCGGCGCCTCTTCGCCGGGAGAGGCCGGGAGAGCGCGCCACGCGGGCGGCGCGCGCGTGGCGTCGGAGAAAAGCGCGAGGGGCGCGCCTCCCTCCCTCCCTCCCGCTCGCTCGCCGCTCGCTCGCCGCTCGCTCGCCGCTCGCTCCCCCCGCGCCCCAAACACACACACACCGACGCAGCTGTNGCGCGAGGCGCCGCGCCGCCCGCGCCCGGAGGCGGAGGCGGCGCCGCGGGGCGCGTGTACCCAGTGTTCGTGCTCGACGGCGACGCGTACCAGCTGCGCCGCTGCAGCGCGCTGAGGGCGAGTTTCCTCGTCGAGAGCCTGCGCGAGCTCGACAGGGAGCTGCGCTCGCGCGGCTCGCGTCTGTACGTTGCGTCGGGGGACCCCGTGCAGGTGCTGCCGCAGCTCTGGGAACGACTCGGCGTGACGCACCTCACGTTCGAGGCGGACGAGACCGGCGAGCCATACGCGCAGCGGCGCGACGCGGCCGTGCTGAGCGCCGCAAAGGCTGCGGGCATGAGCGCGGAGGCCCACGCGACCGAGACGCTCTATCCGCTCGGCGCGTACGTGGCGCGAAGCGGCGGTGACCCCGCCAACGTGCCCGCGACGATGGGCGCGTACGAGAAGCTGTTCGCGCGCATGGGCAAGGCGCCGCCCGCGCCGCTCGACATGCCAACGACCGCCGAGTTCAAGAGCGAACTCCGGGACGTTGTTGGAGGCGACGAGATGCTGCCGCCTCGTTCGCCCACCGACCTGCCCTGGCCGCGCGAGACGCCGCGGGCGCAGGTCGAGCCGGTGTGGAACGCCGCTGACTGCGAGGGGCTTTCGCCAGTTGCCCGAGGTGGCGAGCGCGAGGCGCTGAATCGCCTGCGCTCTTGCATGTCGCGCCATGCATGGGTGGCATCCTTCGAGAAGCCCAAAACGCTGCCCACCGCACTGTCGCCCTCCACGACGGCGCTGAGCCCCTACCTCAGCTTGGGCTGCCTCTCACCGCGCACGATGTGGCACGGGGTCGTCGAGTCTGCTGCCTCCGCGCCGGCTGGAGCGCCGCGGTCCAAGCCACCCGTGAGTCTGCACGGCCAGCTCATGTGGCGCGACTTCAGCAACCTGATGGCACACTCCGCCAACGCCGAGTGCGCCGGCAGCTGGGGCCAGATGGAGGGCAATCGGTACTGCCGCGCGATTGAATGGGGCGAGGACGCGGAGCTGCTCGCCGCATGGAAGGAAGCGCGCACCGGCTATCCGTGGATTGACGCGTGCATGATGCAGCTTCGGACCGAGGGATGGGTGCATCACCTGGGACGCCACGCGCTGGCGTGTTTCCTAACACGCGGCGACCTCTGGCAGCACTGGGAGCGCGGCGCGGAGCACTTCGAGGGACAGCTGCTGGATGCCGACTATGCCCTCAACGGCTTCAACTGGCTTTGGTTGAGCTGCTCGGGTTTCTTCTACCAGGTGCGCTCGCCAGCGTACCCCCTAGCTCGCGCGCCCACGCCTGCCGCGCTCGCCTCGTGGCTGACAGCCTTTCCGCGCGCACGGTCACCAACGCGTGTGTTCATGCACCCCACAGTACTTCCGCTGCTACTCGCCGGTGGCTTTCCAGAAAAAGAACGACCCCAGCGGTGCGTTCATCCGCAAATGGCTCCCGCAGTTGCGCAAGCTGCCTGACAAGTACATTTATGAGCCCTGGACCGCGCCGATCGCAGTGCAGAAGTCCGCAGGCATCATCATCGGAACCGACTACCCGAAGGTGCGTACGCGTCCTGCCTAGCGCGGGCGCCCGCTCGCGCGCGCTCGTGTCAGACTCTGTCTCCCGCAACCGAGCCGCCGCATGGCTGACCGTACACTCGTGCACGCGCGCCCGCAGCCCGTCGTCGACCACAAGGTCGTCAGCAAGGAGAATATGGGCAAGGTCGCCAAAGCATACGAGGCTTACAAGAAGACCCAGTCCTCAGGGGCCGGCGGCGGCCCTCCCAAGAAGAAGCTCAAGGCGGGCAAATAGCATGTCCGGACTGATTGTAATGGTACTGATACTGTACAAGATTTGCGGTTGGTAGTGCAAGGCAGCCCATTAAGCGACCCCGGAAGGATCCCAGCAGAACTTCCTGGGCGCCACCCGCGCGAGCTCGCCTTCGGCCTCCTCGGTCAGAACGACTGTCTCCGCCTTTGCGTTCTCCTCTATGCGGCCCTCGTCCGCTGACCGCGGCAGCACCACGCAACCGCGTGCAAGGCCCCACGCGAGCAGCACCTGCGCCGTCGTACAGTTGCACAGCCGCGCCGCCGCGCGGACGTGCCGGTCTTCCAACAGCTCGCCGGTGCCAAGCGGTGAGTAAGCTTGTACCACACAGCCCAGCTGCGCGCAGCGTGCTCGCAGCGCATCCTGCCGGAACGCTGGGTGGCACTCGATTTGATTCGTCGCTGGCATCTCCCGCGCATAGACGACCATCTCATCGAGATGTCGCACCTCGTAGTTCGACACGCCGATGGCACGACAGAGCCCCTCCGCCTTGGCAGACACGCAGCACGCACACGCACGAAGAGGGATAGGTACACGGGCGTGTCAGAGGCGCTCCGTCTGCTCTGTCCCCACACAGGCAGGCAGAAAGCTGCAGAACAGCGCTCGGCGCTGCTTTGCCCGCACACACCTTGCAGTCCTCGAGGGCGCGCCACGCCTCCCTCCGCGCTGCGGCATGCGCTTCAGAGCTATGTTTTTGTCGAGCGACGCCCGGCCAGTGCAGCAAATAGACGTCAACGTACGGGGTGCGCAGGCGCTCAAGGCTCGCGTGCAGGGCGGCGACGGTCGACTCGTATGTCTTCAGCTCATACGCGCTCGCCTTTGTTACCAGCGATATGCACTCCCGCGTCAGAGTAGGATCTGCACTCGGTCGTGAAGTTGCATCGACGTGCGTCAGCGTGGGCGACACAAAACAGAGAAGCATGGCCTTCCCCACACGCCGGGTCTGCGCACGCACCTGCTGCCATCGCCGCGGCGATGCCGTCGGCGACCTCGCCCTCGTTCTTGTAAATTGACGCCGTGTCGAGCAGACGCACGCCGCAACGCAGCGCTGCGGCGACTGCGCGCGCGCACGACTCGCCGCGCAGCGTGTGCGTGCCCATGCCCAGACGAGGCGTACGAGGCGGTGCCACCTCGCCTGCCATGCTGACACAGAGCGCGCGTGCTCCCTCTACCCTCGTATCAATTCCCCGAATCCCTCTCGTCTGCGTCTGCCAGTCCAGCCAGTGGGCTTGCCGGATCGCCCGGCCCCGAGCTCAGCCACACGCTCGCCGTGGTGTCGACACGCCGCACGCGTGCAAATGCACGCGGCAGCAGGCGCGGCGGTGCGCAGGGGCGCGCGGGGGGCAACGAAGGATCCGCTCCCCCCTCTCTCCGCCCCTTCCCTCCGACCACCCTTCCACTGCTATCGCGCCACGCCTCGCTGGCTGAGCGCCACGTGGTGTGCGCACACTGTGGTGGCACTGTGTTTGATCTTCGATGCTCTGCGCAAAATGCGCGGAAACAGGCCACACGCGCTGAGACGCCAGAGCCAAAATTGCATAGTATACACACGTGTTGCGCGCGTCACCGTCACCGCACGCCGCGCCCCCCGTGGCTCGCCCCCGCGAGCGCGCCTGCCGCGTGCGGCGGCACGATAGACTCGATCAGCCCGTCTCCGCTGATGAGCTCGGTTGCGGCCACAACGAAGTCTATATCGCTCCGCGAGCTCAGGAAGCGCAGTGCAGCAATCTCAGCGAACGTCACTCCGCCGAGAAAGACAACCAGCACCACGCGCCTGGTAGTGCCGCCACTGCTCTTTGCTGCCGAGTGCAGGCGGTTGCCCCCCATTTCATCGGGCTTTTCGATGGGCACGCCGTTCGTGTCGAAGGTCTGCAGCAACTCAAAGTGTGAGCCCGGTAACGCTCGCAGTGCGTCTTCGACGCCCAGCCAGCCCTCCGGTCGCAGCAGCGCATGTTCGACCAGCCTGATGGACAGCGGTGCGTACCCCTGCGTGGCGAATGTGTACGCAATGTCCTCAGGATCGTCGTTGTCCAGCTCGTCCACACTGAGCGCCAGCGATCGCCTGCACGACGCAAAGGAGCTGCGCCCGCTCTCCTGGCGGCGAATGAGCCCCGACGCGAGTAGTGCATCGAGCGTGAGCAGCTGCTCGTGGCCGTACGCGTGCATGAGGACCGTGCGGTATGAGTCGAGCTGGCGGCGTGATAGGCCACCGGCGATGAGGCTGGCGGCACACAGCGGCTTGAGGGAGTCAGCCAGCGGCGCGCGACGAAAGGCGGCCTCCTCGGCCATCGCGCACGCCGCATCGACGGCCGAGCTCCCACCACCCTCAACGAGCGCGGCCTCGTTCTCCAGCCGCCGGCGAAAGGCAGGTTTGGACGCGAGGCGGTTGAGCGCATCGCTCAGCGAGATGTGGCGCTCTATCTCAGGCAGCGTCTTGAGGTCTTTGACGAAGTCTCGGATCTTGGACATGTGCGCCGAGGAGTCTCGCGCCGAGTCGTAGTCATTGCGGATCGCGTTCGCCTTGTCGCGCAGTTCGGCCATCACATTGCCGAAATTGCGGTCGCGCAGCTGCTTGAAGAGGGCGTCCGAGGAGTTGAGCGCCACACGGTCTGGCCGCCCAGGCGCCTGCAGCTGCTGCTGCTGACCCTCGCCATGGTCACCACCCCCGCCCTTGCGCTTTCCACGGCCGAGAAGCCCGGCGGGGAGCTCGGCAACGCCATTGCGCACGCTGAAGAAGTGGTCGATGAGCCCCTCGTACGTGAGCGGCGTGAGCAGCGGCGTCACGCAGTCCACCTCGCGATCGATGAGCACCATCGCGTCCACCTGTGGCGCTACGGCCACAGGCCCCACCCCGCCCTGCTCCTTGCGCATACGGCTGAGCACCTGCGCGCATGCGTGGGCGTTCACCCCCACGCCTTTGATGTGCGGCACGAGGCCGATCTTTAGCTGCAAACGCGCGAGCGCGCGGGCGGCATAGTACACCGAGGTGCGGTCGCCGTCGACCGTGCACTCCTTGAAGCTACTGCCCAGTTCCAGGCTGAGCACATCCTCATCGAACGGAATCCAGTCGATGGGTAGCTCCTCGACACTCAATTCTCCCAGCACGCCCTCCTCCTCGAGAATGCGCTCGCACACGACCGTCCTGCGCGGGACATAGTACACAGCGTGCGTACGCGCCTCACTCGCCCTCGCCGCTGCTCGCACGTGGGCCGCCAGCGCCTTGGTCGCGCCAATTGTCGGCCGCACAATGTATACGACCGTCGGCGTGCGAAATGATCCTGGCGCTGCATCGAGCCCAAGCAGGTCTTCGACGCCATGCTCCTTGAGCGTCGACGTGCGCGTCACCAGCGCCATGGGGCCCGACAGCCGCGCGTCGAACACCACGGTCTTGCGCCCAGCGCGCGCGTCGAGCGCGTCGACCAATGCGGAGCGCGCCACGTCGCGCGCCGCGCCGACCGCAGCAAGGCGTGCGCCGTCGAGCGGCGGCAGCTGTGCCATGGCCGCCGCGCGCAGGTCGGGCGGGGCGGGGCCAGGCGGCTGCCGCTCGTACCCCGCCCTGCGTGCGCAAAGTGGCAAGGGGGGGAAGGGGGGAACGTCACACTGCATCGCCTCCCTGCCTTTTCTTCTATACCTGCTCGCGGGGTGTTCCAGTCTCGATAATGCGGCCGGTGTGAGGCGACATGGCCCATGTGGCACACAGCGCGTGCGGTGCAGTGCGTGGGCAGCAACCTTCCCCAACGTCTCCCTCCCCCCCCTGGGCCCAACCCCCGTCGTGCCCCAGACTTTGCCCTTCACTCCCGCTGCAGCCGCCGCCATGGCCGTGCTTTGCACCCGCCGCGCTACTGCCGCCGCGGCCGCCGCCCTGCTCTGCGCGGGCACCGCAGTTGCGCAGTACGACTTCGGCGGCATGGGCGGCGATTATCCCGACATGGACGACTACGGAATGGATGAGTATGGCATGGGGGGGGGGGGAGGTGCCTCGGACTCGCCGGACGCACACATCCGAGGCGTTCTCGACCTCGACGACGTCACGTTTGACAAGGTCATCACAGGCGAGGCGGCAGCGTTCGGTGCGTCGCGCAGGAGGGCTGCGCTGCCAGTGGCGATCACACCGATCAGCGCGACAAGCAGCTACTGACCCGCGCGAATGGCACGGTTCACACCGCGGCGCTGCGCCGTGCCGCCCGCGCGCACACAGTCGAGTTCTACGCGCCGTGGTGTGGTCATTGCAAGTCGCTCAAGCCTGAGTTCGAGGCGCTCGCCGCCGAGATGGGATCCCACCCTGCGCTGGTCCTCGCGAAGGTGGACGTGGACAGCGAAGGTGGCCGGTCGCTTGGCGAGCGCTTCGGCGTCGAGGGCTTCCCCACCCTCAAGTTCCTTCCTCCCGGTGGCGGCGATGCGGACGACTACGATGGCGATCGCACTGCCTCGGCTATGCAGGATTTCCTCGAGTCTAAGGTCGGGCCAGCGGGCGCACTCCCGGAGATGGCCGAGGCAGTGGAGACCTTCGGTGCGTGCTGGCTGTTTACATGGATGTTTGCGCCCCCATGCCCACGCGATTGCGTCAGATGGCGCAGCACGCGCCAGCACACATTGCGCAGCGCATCAGCACATCCGCACTGACACTGACATCCTCCCCCAACAATTGCAGCCAAGGATATGGCCTCCGGCATTTCCGCCGCCGAGAAGGTAGCCGCCACACTCGCTGAGGGCGACGAAGAGAAGGCGGAGAAGGCAGCTGTGTATGTCAAGGTTATGAACAGCATCAAGGCGAAAGGAAAGGAGTACATATCAAAGGAGATCGAGCGCCTTGGGCGCATGATCGACAGCGGCAGTGTCACGGAGGATAAGGCCGCCTCCTTCAAGGTCAAGCGCTCCACGCTGCGCGTGTTCAGCGCGAAGGACGAGCTTTGAGTCACAGATGTAGACAGTACAGCTTGGGTTATCATTGAGACGCAACCGTCGCGACCACCTTGCCCGCGGTGGCGCCGCTCAGCATGTGCTCGACGGCGCGGGGTATCGCCTCCAGCCCCACGAAGGCGTCCCCCCCTTCGGTCACGACTTCGATCTCGCCAGCCGCATGCAGCGCGAAGACCTCTTCACGCGCCGCCCTGCGCGCGCGCGCTGGGTCAGCCTCTACATTTGTGTTGGCGACGCACGCGCGCATGGAGGGCCAGTGTGCGAGCACGCGGGAGCGGCCCATGTCCCCAGAGCACCCACCTGACCAGCTGCCTATCCTTTGGCCACACGTTCCCACGTATGCGTTGCTCGCCGCGGAGCTCCTCTTCGCCGCTCCAGAACAGCCTCTCAGCGAGGTCGCCGTGCGCATGCGGCAGTGGCTCGCTGTTGTGGGGGTACTCCGATATGTAGCCGACGATGAGCAGCCTGCCGGCGGGCGCGAGCGATCCCAGAGCCGCATCGAGCACTGGCCCGCCAACATGCTCGAGCACGAGGTCGTACGGCCCCTCGCGCGCGAGCGTGGCGGCGAGGTCTGATTCGGCGGTGTGGTCAATGACAACACGTCCGGCCATAGAGGCGGCACAGTTGCCTGAGGCGGTACCGGCGGCGGCGGCGGCGGCGGCAAGACGCTCGGCGAGCGCAGCTTTTTGTACGCCACCGGCCACAGCGACGACGTCACAGCCGGCGCGCGCCGCGAGCTGCGTGGCCAGGTGCCCAGCGCCACCGGCGGCGGCGGTAATGAGCACTCGCTCACCCTGCAAGCGCGCATACACAAACCAGTCAGAGCGAACGCTCGCACGCTTGCTATTGCACGCTTGCGGGCACGCGCTCAAGCGCGCGTGCGCACCGCAACAGCTCCGCCCGTGGCCCCCACTGCCACCGCGGCGGTCGTGCCAGATATGATGAGCGCGGCCGCCTCCGGCGTGGGATCTCCCGCAATGCGCTGGCAGAGTGCAGCGGGCACAGTGGTGTACTCGGCAAAGGCGCCGCCAACGAAGGCTACCGAGTCCCCGGGCGCAAACGTCTCAGCATCTATGCCCTCACCGACGGCCACCACTTCGCCAGAACCCTCGGCACCGAGCGCGAAGCCCTCAGCGCCTGCATTCACATTGGGTGCGAACCAGTGCTCGCCGCGGGCGCGGAAGGTCTCGCATCCGCCGTTAATCCCGGCGTAGCAAACACGCACAGCGACCTCACCGGGACCAGGGGCACGCGGTGCGTACTCGACCACTCGGGCGACCCCCGCGAGCGACTCGCCCACGCGCGGCGCGACCAGCCTGCGCGCTGTGTCGGGCAAGGCTGGGGCGCGCGTGGCGCTAGCTGCCGGCGCGCGCGCTGCACAACACCCACCCCCTCACTCCGTGCGCCCGGCCCGGCGGCGGCCCTCGCGTGACCTCGACCAGTGCGGCCCTTGCCGCGCGGGGCCGCAGCCGCGGGGCTACGGGGGGTTCATGCATTGCGCTGTGGCGCCGCCGCAGCGCCACGCCCAACTGGTGCTTCTTACGCGGGGCGGGCGCGGAAGGAGCAACTGCGCACGCACGAGCTGCTGCGCCGCAGCAGTACATCGGCGCAGCGGCGGTTGCATCGCCACAGCACGCGGGCTGCGGGGCACGCACCTGGGCGCCCGGGGGGGGGGGGGGGGGCNGGGGGCGGGCACGCACGTAGGAGGGTGGGTGCGTGCGGGGGGAGGAAGGGGCGGGAAAGGGGCGCAATGTTGCGCGGGTGCGCGCGCTCAGTCGCTGCCGCGGCCGCGCGTGGCCGGCGCGCATGCGCGGCGGAGGTGAGTGGGAGCAGCCCTGGCGGCGCGGCAAGTACGGGCGCGGGCTCGCCCCCTGGTGGCAGCAGCGCCCGCGGAGGTGGAGGGGACAGACGAGAAGAAAGAGTGGACGGTGCCTATGTGGAGTACGCAGGTTCGACTGGTGGCGGCGGTGACACGGAGGTCGATGTTGCCGTCGTGGGCGGGGGGTTGGTGGGAGCAGCGCTAGCGCTCGCGCTCTCACGCCAGCCGCTCTCGCGCCAGCTGCGCATTGCCATCGTCGACCGCGCGCCGCCGCCGCCGCCGCTGCCGCCGCCGCGGGTCAAGAGTGAGGATGGTGAATGGCCCGCGCCCTCGGCGCGCGTGTCCGCGGTGACGCCGTCGAGCGGGAGGTTCCTCGAGCGGCTAGGCGTCTGGGGTGTGGGCGCGCATGCGCCGCCCGCCGCGCCCTACGAGCACATGCAGGTGTGGGATGCGTGCGGCGGCGGAGCGGTGCGCTTCCACGCGGCCGACGCAGCGCTGCCGGCGCTCGGCGCAGTCGTCGAGAACGGCGCGCTCCTCGCCGGGATGCACGCGGCGCTGCGAGAGAAGGGGTTGGTGGAGAACCTGCCGCCTGCAGGCGTTGAGGCGATCGAGCTACCGGCGGGCTCGGATGCAGGCGGCGCCGTCGCGAGCGCGCGCGCCGCACTCTCGCTGTCCGACGGCACGTGCGTACGTGCCAGGCTCGTGGTTGGCGCCGATGGCCCGACGAGCCGCGTGCGATCCCTCGCGGGGATCAACACCTCGGATTGGGACTACAGTCAGAAGGGTGTGGTGGCCACCGTGAGGATGGAGGGGTACGAGAGCGCCGCGCGAACCGAGGACACCGCGTGGCAGCGCTTCCTGCCCACGGGCCCGCTGGCGCTGCTTCCCGTCTCGCCACCGGGCTACTGCAACATAGTGTGGTCGACCACGTCGGAGCACGCCGAGAGGCTGCTCGCGCTCTCGGACGCGGCATTTGCAGACGCGGTCAACGACGCGCTGCACGGCGAGGCGGCCGTGCCCAGGGGCGTGCTGCCGCGACTGCTGCCGTCGGGCGATGGGGCGCTGCCGCCACCGCGAGCGATCGAGGCGGTGGGCCGGCGCGGCGCATTTCCACTGACCATGCGCAATGCGCAGCGGTACGTGGGCAGGCGGCTGGCACTCGCAGGCGATGCCGCGCACGTCGTGCACCCACTGGCCGGACAGGGTGTCAACCTGGGCTTCGCTGACGCTGCGGCGCTGGCGGCGTGCATCGAGCGTGGCTTGCGAGCTGGCCTCGACGTCGGCGACCTCGTGCTCCTGCGTGAGTACGAAACGGAGCGCGGGCGCGCTGCGATGGCCGCGATTGCCGCGCTGCACGGACTGCACACGGCTTTCGGCGTACAGAGCGGTGCGGCGGGCGCGGTGCGCGCCGCAGGCATGGGTGTGATCAACGCGCTGCCACCTGTTCGACGCGCCGTCGTTGAGACCGCCGCAGGTCACGGTCCGCTCAGCTGGGCAAACGCGGACGCAATCTCTGCGGTTATGTAAGCTCTCTTTACCACTGCTGCCAGGGCGCCAGGGCGCCCAGGTCGATGTAGAGTGTCTCGCCTTGCACGTGAGCGTTCGCGAAGGCCTTCAAACCGTGGAAGTGCGTGTCGCTGTTGATCAGGGCCTCCAGCTTGGAGAGATCCGCCGCGCCTCCTTTGAGATGCCGTGGCGTGATCTGCACCTGCAGCCTGCGCTTGCAGTCGTAGCACATGATGCAGGCACCCTCAGCGGGCTCGCCCGCTGGGGTGATGAGCGGGTATCTGGTTGGATTCTCGCTGCTTCCTGCGAACGGCAGCTGCAGTTTGACGATGAACTTCTTCCGTGCCGCAGTGCCCGCAGCCTCAGCGGACGCGGACGTAGGAGTGGCTGACGCTGCGCGCATTGAGAGGTAAACCTCAAGGTACTGCCCCGCCGTCGCACCTCCACTGGATGCGGGGGCGACGGCGTCGCAGCCGGCCCTGACATATTTGTGCCCGATATGCGCCGCGGCAGCTTCGCCCGCCGCGTCGAGCGGCACCAGGAAGGACACAGCGAGTGCGCCCTCGCAGGTGCGTCCTCCCTCCCCGGCTCGCCTGTCACGCACGTAGGGCGCGTCCAGCCGCGCCCCATTGACGCGCAACACTCTCTCGAGGACATTGATTTCCAAAATCGTTGCTCGAAGCTGAGGCAGTCCAGCCGGGTTCTCTTCGATGAAGCGCGTGACGACGGCGCGTACGGCGGCCTCAGTGGCCGAATCGGCTTGCACCGCCTTGCGTGTGTTGCGCATCCACTGCACCTCGAGCAAAGGCGAGCCATCAGGCAGCTGGCGTACGCCACATATTTCAATGGCGAGAGCGACTGTGTGCTCGCCATCCTCGACGAGGGCCGCTCTCCGTTGACGGCCGGCGTCATCGCACTCCTCCAGCATCAAATCGGCGCCTAGGGCGTGGCCCGACCAGCCCTGCGCCATCGTGGCCATTGTCATCCGCACGTCGAAGTATGTCTGTCGCCATGCGTGCTCAGGCGCGTCGAGATCGACGCCGGCCGGCGCACTCACCTCGCCTCGCTCCCTCTCGAGCGCGCTCAGCGAGCGCATCGCCCATGCACGAGGCAGCGGCTGCTCGGCCGGCCAAACCGGCAGCGTCGATGGGTCAAGCGTACCCTCGGGCAACGACGCCCCTTCCCCGGCGCCGACACGAGAGCCGATGGGCGCGGCCTCTTCGCCATCGCAGCCACCCCCGCCGCCATCGCGCGCCTCGTTCCCGCACATCAAGCACGCTCGCCGTCCCCGGGCCCTGCCAGTGCGCCCCGCGCACCGCGTATGGCGCGAACGGGCACTGCGCACCCACACGCACACAGTGAGGGAGTTGCGAGGCCACCACTCGGCGCCACACGCCGTGCGCGGAGGGCTTCACCCCCCCCGCCCAGCCGCTCCTGCCCAAGTACAGCGTGCGATGGGCGCTTCGCGCAAGCGCCCGCTCGAAGCAAGCGAAGGCGGCGACAGGGGCGCTGCCGGCGGCGGCGGCGGCAGCCATGCAAGCAGGGTGGCGGCAGCCGCGGGTGCTTCGCGGCGGCCGCGGCACGGCCCAGCTGCGCCAAGAGGGTACCGTCCGACTGCAGGGCCACTGCACGTGACGACGTCTGCGAAGTCCGTCGAGCCCGCGCAGTCCGTTGCGCGCACCATCACCTCGTCGAAGGCCATGTTCACGCCCGCCGCCACCACCGCTACCGGTGCGCCCCCTGCACGCAGAGCGTGGGTGCCGCGGGCCGTGCGCGTGCCCGGCGCGCTTACGCCAGCGGTTGCAGCCACCGTGGAGGCTGCACGCTACGTGGCTTTGGAGAAGCTGCGCGGCGTCTTCGCAGAAGCATGCGCGTCGGCAGGGTGCTCCGCGGAGCCGCTGCTCGCTTTCGAGCGCTGGCGGTGGAGTTGCAAGGCCGCGGAGGAGGCGCGACGAGCCACGATTGCCGCAGCGGCTGCAGCGGCGGCGCGCTTGCTGTCGAAGAACGCCCGGAAGCGGGCGCGCGCCAAGGCAGCCAAGGCAGCACGCACCGACCCACTCCTCCCGGCCGGCGAAGACGAGGAGACTCACGAGCAGAATCTCGTCGCGGACCTGCTGAGAGCTGGAGCTGCCGCAGATGGCGCGCGTGCCGCCGCTGCGCAGCTCGCCCGTGCTTCCAAGGCCGCGGCGGCGCAGGTCGCCGAGCTCGAGCGGCAGCTTCAGGACGGTACTGCGCCAGTTGCCAAGGTCAGGGTTGAGTGGCACAGGCACTCGGTGGACCTGAGCGTGGTGGGCCGAAAGCTGCGCGTGACGCTGCTACGAGAGGCGTACGCCCGCCTCTTGGCGATGCACGCAAGGGCATCGCCCGACGAGGCCGCCGCGGATGAGTCTGTCGTGGACGAGGCAGGCGCGACCTTGAGCGAGCCAGATGAGAAGAAGGAGCGCACCGCGCTACACTGCCGACTAATAGCGCTGCTCCTACGATACAAGGCCATTCGTGGGCATGGGTTCCAAGCGGCGGTGGGCCCACATGCGATGGACCTCTTGCTCTCGGAGTGCTCGGTGGGCATTGAGATGTTCGCGAGCCCGCTCAACGCGCGTCTGCCAGCCTTCTGCAGCGCCTTCACCGATGTCGATGCTCCTTTCGGCTCATGTGGCAGCGCCTTCGCGCTGAACCCCGAGGATGCTCCTAAGGGCGAGGCAATCGGCATCGAGGTCAACCCCCCCTTCGTTGTTGACATCCTCGACAGGGCCGCGGAGCGGGTGGGGAAGATGCTCGAGGCCGCTGTGCGGCACGAGCGCAGCCTGACGATGGTGGCGTTCTATCCCGGCTGGACTGATTGCGCGGGCTGGCAGGCGCTCAGCCGCTCGCCGCACTTGTGTCTCTCGGTGCTCATCGCCGCCGCCGACCACGGCTACTGCGACGGGGCGGCCTTCCAGCGCAGGGACCCGTTCCGCGCTTCGCCGTACGACACGACTGTCTTTTTCCTGCAGAGCCCTCGCGCGGCGCGCGACAGTCCGCTACCGGAGGGCCTCGAGGCGCGGCTGCGCGCTGCCATGGCCGAGGCGCGCCCAACGGTCGCGGCCGCCGCCAGGCAGGCTGGCAAGTGAGTGAGCCACTTGCGATGCGGATACAGCCTTGGTGGGACCACGGGGGTGTGTTTTGGGGGGGGGGGGCGGGCGGGAGCGCTCGATGTAACTTTGCAATCCGTACCACGGCGCGTCGGCCGCGCACTGTCAACAGTATCGCAGGTATCTTACGCACAGCCCACTCCGCGCCCTTGCTCCAGCGCTTGCGCCATGGCGCCGACGCGCACGAGTCACTCGCCGATGGTCTCCGCTCCGCCGCGCCAGAGCATGACGGACAGCCGGTCGACAGCGAAGAAGATAAACACTGAGAGGAGGGCAGCGCACGCGTGGGTCAGACCATTCTGCAGCTCATGCCACGCGCGGGAGCGACATGTGGCGTGGAGTCCCAGCCGAACGCACTGTCTTTCTCGTGGCTGACGACCGAGCCGAACGAGGTGCCGACCACGACGTGCCACTTCCCGCCACCGTAGAGACTGTCAAAGGCATGCTTTATGTGCAGGGCGATTTCACGGTCGTTCTGGTGTGCCATCCCCCCCCACACGGCAGCCTTCACGAGCACGGACGAGCGAGCGCCCCCAAATGCAAGTCAGCACCGCCACATGGACGCTACACACAACCACGTACGACCCCCCCACACGCACCTGCACTGCGTCTTTGACCATCTCTTCCTTCATGTGGCACGTCTTCATGCGCACGCGTGGCAAGCTACCTCCGTGCGCTGCATCAACGATGACCGCGCCCGGCCAAGCAGCAGGCATGGCATGGATCGGCGGGGGGCCCTCCTCAAATGCCGCTTTTGCCGCGTCGAGGGCGATGCGCTCGATGTCGGCGCCCTCGCCCGCCGCATCGTGGTCGGCGAGCTCCGCATCCATCGCCGCGGCGTTCACCACTGCCTGAGCACGCGCGGTGTCGAGTGGCTCGCTCATGGTCGGTCTCTGGCGCCTTCTTGGCTCTCGGCCCACAGTGCAGACTCGCGCAGGCTGCGCGGTGCCGGCGCATGAGTGGCGTCGTTCTGGCTGTGCTGCTGCCCATTGCTGATACTTTTCCCGTCTGCGTTTCTTCTGCATGCGGTCGGGCGCTCATGCGCGGGGCAGCACAAGGTCGCCCGGCGCGCGGGTGGCAGGTGGGGGGGGGCGCCCCGCCGCCGCGATGCCGTCGGCATGGATCGAGTTGTGCATGGGCGACGCGGCCACGCACGCCGAGGCTGCGGCGGCATACGAGAGGCTGGCCGAATACGTCGCGGCGTCGCATGCGGCGCTCGGCCTGCCGTCGGCCGATCTCGGCGAACTCGACGAAGAGCAGCTGGCGCTCGCTGCGGAGATGTACGAGTCGGACCCGGCTGCCACCGTCAAGGGAGCGTGCAGCATGGTAAAGCCCGAGCCGCTCGCGCTGGGCAGGCTCGTCGTGTCGCTCGACGACAAGGCTGCGCCTAAAGCATGCGCGAACTTCCTCGCGCTATGTGAAGGCGGCAGCAAAGGCAAGGCGAGTGGCAAGCAGCTCCACTACAAAGGAGTGCCTTGCCACCGCATTGTCAAAGGCTTCGTGTGCCAGGGCGGCGACGTCGTTAACGGCGACGGCAGTGGCGGCGATAGTATTTACGGGAAGAAGTTCAACGACGAGAAGGTTCGGCTGTGCGCGCGTTTGTGCGGGTTTGTGCACTGACGTGTGGCTGGACGCCGGCATCCACGCTAACGGCACGCGTGAGCCGATGAACCTTACCTTACCCGTGTCCACGTCCCTCTTCCTCTCCGCTCCCTCTCGGCTGCTCCCCCCCCCCCTTCCCCCGACAAGCCTGCGATGAAGAAGAAGCACGATCGGGCGGGCCTCGTCGGTTGTGCCAATTCGGGCAAGAACACGAACTCATCAGGATTCTATGTCACCCTCGCCCCGTCTCCGCAATGCGACGGCAAGCACGTGGTCTTCGGAGAAGTCACTGAGGGCCTCGATGTGCTCGAGCGCATAGACGCCGAAGCCGCTAGCGAAAGTGGCGAACCAAGAGTGCCCGTTTTTATCGGCGACTGTGGGGTGATCAGCGCCAAGTAGGACCTCCTCGCGCGCACGCACGGTCGCACGGCGAGGGAGGGGAGCCCCTTCCGCGCACGTCGCCAAGCGCTTAATATAATCCATGCATGCGCAGCGGACGCACTCGCCTACCCCGCACGCGCGCATGCGTCGAGGCCTGTGGGGGCGGCTGTGCGCGCTCGATGCCGCCGAGTTTGGATTGGTTTGTTATTGTACGTGGTAGCTATGGGTTTCGAGCGGCGTGGCTGTGTGCCGCGCGATGTCATTAGTCGCTCAATCTCGCGGGGCCAGAGCACCCGCAAAGGCACCCCTCGCAGCGTGCGTCCGAATCGAGGAACGCGCACACATGCGCCCCATGCGCCTGCGGAATCGCCCGCACGTCCGTCCTGCGGAGTTCCATTAGGTCGAGTCCCGCCCGGTGCGTGCCTCCATGACGCTGCCGCGAGCGCAATTGATTTGTCTTCCCAGACCCTGAAGATGGGGCTTGAATACCCTACTTCGGGTTCAAATCGGCCTTCGAGGGGGTAAGAATCTTGGTGACCAGAGCCAGCGGCCAGCCGATGATGCCGACGGCGATGGCGAAGAGCCACTCCTCCCAGGTCTGTCCCTGCACCTTGAAGAAGCTCCCGAGGGCCTCCATGATAATCACCTGGAAGACCAGGATGAAGAATAGCACGGCGAAGAAGATGTACGAGTCGAAGATGCCCTTGAAGATATTCAGCTCGTCGTTGATCTTGCGCGCATTGATGAAGTTGAAGAGCTCCATGAAGATGAACACGTTGAACACGAGCGAGTTGATCGCCAAGTTGGCGTGCTCGTACTCCTCGTGCGCGTGCTTGAAGGGCAGGCAGGTGCGCTTGCTCCAGTCGGGGTGGCAACAGCACGCGCCATGCACCTCCTCATCGGGCTCGGGCCAATCCACCTCCGGCATCACCAGCGAGCACGACTTGGTGGGAGCATCCACCACGGCTGTCCAGTCGAGCTCGAAGAGCGTCTCCACCGGCACCTCGCCGTCAAAGTCGGTCCCGGTGGCGCCCGCCATCGCCTCGAGCTCGCCGGCGCAGTCGGCGTCGTCGATCTTCGAGCACTTGCAGCACTCTCCGAAAGTGAGCTCTTCGACGGGGCCCGAGGCTGCCAGCGCAGGGCGCGTGTACGTGGTCGCGTTGACATTCTCGCCGATGCAGCACATGGGGCGCGTCTCGAGGGCGAGCTCCTCGGGCTTGTCTAGGCCACGGCACTGGAACATGCCGAGCGTGGGTTCCTTCGGCAGCTGATACTGGTCGAGCAGCGGCGCGACCCACAAGACCGCCATGAGCACAGCCACCTGGAAGACCGCCTGGACGATGATGTGCTTCCACATGGTCCTGGAAATGAGACCCTCTTCGCGGCCGTGCGGCCTCTCGTTGAGCAGCTCGGGGTTGGGCTTCTCAGTGGCTAGCGCAAGCGCGGCCATCGAGTCCATAATGAGGTTCACCCACAGGAGCTGCAGAACGTTGAGCGGCATACCGCGCTGCGTCACCGCGGCCAGCGTCGCCACGATGAGCGCCACGCCGTTGATGGTCAGCTGGAACTGCAGGAACTTGCGGATGTTGGCGAAGACGCAGCGGCCCCAGCTGACGGACGCGACGATTGAGTTGAAGTTGTCGTCGAGGATGACAATGTCCGACGCCTCCTTGGCGACCTCGGTGCCAGTGATGCCCATGGACAGGCCCACATCCGACACCTTGAGCGCGGGCGCGTCGTTGGTGCCGTCGCCGGTCACCGCGACCACCTCGCCCATCTCCTTGAGGGCAGACACCAGCAGGTACTTGTCCGAGGGCGACGAGCGCGCGAGCACTTGGAGCTTTGGCAGGATCTCGCGCATCTGCTCGGGCGAAAGCTTGCGGAACTCGGGGCCCTCCATGGCGTCGCCGTCAGTGAGGATGCCGCACTCCCGCGCGATGTGCTTGGCGGTGTGGACGTTGTCTCCGGTGACCATGCGCACGCGGATGCCCGCGTTCATGCAGGTCATCACAGCTCCTGGCACCTCCTTGCGCACGGGGTCCTTGATTCCCACGAGTGCGAGAAGCACCAGGTCAGCCTCGCACTGGTCGGCGTCGTCGAGCACGCCCTCGCTCGTGTTGGGCGCGAAGTCGCGGTAGGCGATGGCGAGCGTGCGCAGACCACGCGAGGCCATGGCGGTGATGTACTCCTCGTGCGCGTGGCGTCCCTCTTGCGACATGGCCACCACGGCGCCCGAGGTGTCCACCTGCGACACGCACGAGCGCAGCACGATCTCGGCGGCGCCCTTGATGTGCAGACGCGAGCCAGTGCCCTCGGCGGCAACTACCGATGAGCGCTTGCGGTCTGAGGTGAACTGGTGCATCTTGGTGATGGTCTTGGTGCGCGCGTCGCGAATGCGGCGGTAGTCCTCGCCCAGCTCGCGGCACATGACGAGCAGCGCGCACTCCGTGCGGTTGCCCACAAACTCAATCGGCGTGCCCGCCACCGCATCAGGCGGCGGGTCCACGAGGAAGGCCTTCGAGTTGAGAGCGACGCCATCGGTGAGCGCCCTGGCGGCATCGGCAGGTAGCGTGGTCTGGGCGGGCACGCCCGACTTGGAGTCGATGCCCATGAACCATCCCTCGGTCACGGTCATCTTGTTATCGGTGAGCGTGCCGGTCTTGTCCGAGCAGATGCAGGTCGCACCGCCCATAGTCTCACACGCGGCGAGCACGCGCACGAAGTTGTTGTCGTCCATCATGCGCTTCATCGAATAGGCGAGCGCGATGGTCACCGCGAGGGGCAGGCCCTCGGGAATGGCCACCACAATGATGGTGGTTGCGAACAAGAAGTAGTCAAGCACCTCGGTCGACTCGTCCGTGTCCCACCCGCGGTGCCTGATCATCCACGAAACGAAGAGCACAACGAAACAGACCGCAGCCACGCCGAAGCCGACCTTGCCTATGTTCTCCGCGAGCACGCCCAGCTTCTCCTGCAGCGGCGTGTCCTCGACCTCGCCCATCACCTTGGACATGGTCTCGCCCCACTCCGAGCGTTCGCCCACGGCCAGGACGAGCACCTTGCCCTCGCCCTCGGTCGCCTGCGTCCCCGAGCGGCAAAAGGGCTTCTTCTCGTTCTTTGCCACGGGCTCCGATTCACCCGTCAGCGAGGCCTCATCGGCCACCAGGTCGTGGCCCTCAATGTAGACGCCGTCAGCCACGAACTTGTCACCCGCGTCGATGAGCAGCACGTCACCTACCACCACCTCGTTGGACCAGATGGTGCACTCGCGCCCCCCGCGGCGGACCTTCACCTCGATGACGTTCTTGGCGTCGTTGAGCACACGGAACTGCTTATCTTTCTGCCAGTCGTTGACGGCGCCAACGCCCGACACCACGAGCACCGCTACCCAGATCGCGATACCGTCTACGTACCCCAGCTCCTCGCGCTCCTCGGGTATGGCCGAGCCCAGGATGGTGGAGAGCAGCGCGAGCACCATGAGCAGGATGAGCGTGGGATCCTGCAGCTGGTCCAGAAAGAGCGAAAATAGGCTCTTGGGATCGGGTGACTCGAAGTCATTGCGGCCGTACTCCGCGCGCAGCCGCCCAGCGTCAGCCTCGTCCCTCACGCCCTGCGCGAGGTCCACCCCGAGCGACGCGGCAATGCCCCTAATGCCCCCCAGCTCGCCGAGTGAGTCATCGCTCTTCTCGCTGTTCATCTGGTAGAGCTCATCAGCCGACACCGAGCCTGGCCCGCCCTTCGTGACCTGGGGGAGGGGCTCCTCGCGGGCGCCCTCTGCTGTGGGCGGCGCGACGCCATTGCCCCCCTCGCCGCTGTGGTGCGGCGGCGGCGCCTCCGCCGTGCCCATGGCTGCCTCGTTTTTCTTTTGCGCCGCTCACGGGCGGCCGATCGACCACCCGAAGATGCGCCGCGCGCCGCGCGGCGCAGCGCGGCCGCCTTGGTCGAGATGGATGAGATGACGCGCGCCGGGGGAGCGCACGGGGCAAAGTGGAGATCGCGGCGCAACCAGCGTGTGCAATTGGCAGGCGCAGTTGGCGTCGAGTCAGCACGTGCGCACGCCTTCGACGCCTCGTTCCCTGCTGCCTCTCCCCTCGGCCGTGCGCGTCGCACAGCGCCGCGCACGGCCGCCCACGGTAGCATACACAAGGTTTGGCGGACAGCGGCGGTGCGCCCGTTCGGCGGCGCCGCGCCTGCTGGGGGTGCATTCGCTCCGGCGGGGTGGATGGAGCGGGCTGTGGTTGGGGTTCGTACGAGGGCTGGGGCCGAGCAAGCGGATCGTTCGAGCCCCCGCAGCCTCGGCGCCACCCTTCGCGCTTCAGCATGCTCCCGACCTCCACGCGCCCGCACGCACGGCCCGCGCCCCACGCGGTTTTAGTGGCGGCCGCGAAGCCCGGGGCGTGCGACCCTACACGACTCGGGACCCCCGCCGATACGCACACGCACACGCACGCGGACGCCGGCGCACCGCTGGCGGCGGCGGTGGCCAGGTGAACGGAGGGGCGGGAGGGCGCTCCGCATCGTCGGCAGCCCCACCGCCATTCACAAAAGGGTCCGCGCTCGCGTTGTTCGCACCGATAGCAGTACTGAGCTCCTCGATGGTGGATGGCACAGGAAAGCAGCTGTCGTTGTACTGGCGAGCTAAGCTCATGGTCGCGGCGCCTTGTCCTCCGCCAGCAGGGCACTGCGCGCGGCATTCGCAGTTTGCATCGTTGCGTCAGCGGTGCGCGCGCGCGCACATTACCGGACGGTGCATGCACGTGAGATATTGCGTCAACGATTGCGCGACAGACAGAGCAATTCGAAGCCGCAGGGTAGCGGGCCACGGGGGTGCCCAAGTGCTCGAAGNCGCTCGCTCGCTGCGGCGGCCGCCGGCGCAGAACAGCCGCGGGCGCGGGTGCGCGCGAGGGCTCAACGCGGGGGCGGCCCCATCGTCGCGTCGGAGAGCTTCACAGTGTCCATGCATTCCATGGGGTCGTCGCGCGGCCCGCCATCGATCGAGCCAGCCAGCCAGTCAGCGTAGCCCTCCATGCATGCTGCCTCGTGCGCGCCAGCGACGAAGATGCCGAAGTTTGAAGCATCTGACTGATGCCATCTTTTCATTTGTGGGCGAGAAGCCGCGCGGGCGCGCCACGTGCTGTGCTGGCGCATCGCTCGTCGTCGATGTACCCCGGGGCGTCGCGCGATGCATGGCGCTACGCGAGTGGGTTCGGGCATCGGGCGGGGCTGGAAAATGACCCGACGATCGGCGCGCACGCTCGACCAACGTGCGACGTGCGAAATGATGGATGCGTACCGTCGACCCAAAGAAAAGCTTTTCGCTCATCAACAAAGGCTGAGTCGGGAAATAAACGAAAACGGTGGGCGCGGGTGGGCACTGCGTAGCTGGGAGACCGGGCCAAGGGCAGCCATCGCTGAGCGCCACAGGCACCTGCGGCCGGGGTTAGGGCAGCGGGCGAAGACTCTGGGGGAGAGGAAGTCGCGCACGGCGCACGGCATGCCCGCGGGCGCGGAGGTGGTGGCGGTGAGCCCCAACGGTCGTCCGGGCAACAGGCTCGTGCCTCAACCGACACGCTGAAGCTCCGTCGAGCCCGCTGGGACGGCGAGCCTGGACGCAGGTGAGCTAGCACAGGCGCCCCGGAGCAGCGCGCAGCGCGCAGCATTCACGGCGCCGAGGTCGCCATCGCCTTCGAGCTTGGGAGTGATAACGATAGTAAGCTCACAAGGGTGATGCCGCACAAAAAATAGTACCATCAGCTGATGGTAGGTTGGAGCAGCGCGGAGAGAGGCGAGACTCGCACGTCTAGCGCTTCTTCTTCTTGGACTGCTTGCGCCCAGATTTGCCCTGTCGTCGGCGCTCTTCCATCGCCTCCAATTTGCTGTGAGAGCAGTCACCGCGGATGAGAGGCGAGGCGCGAGGCGCGAGCGAGCGACCGTCAGCGACTGGCTAGGGCGCCAGGGCGCCCTCGGCCGTTCACTGCACAGGGCGGCGCCAGCAGCTGCAACGTACTCCTCGTAATCGGGCGACATAAACATGGGGTCGTGTTTCATGGAAACCTTCGCATACCAGCTGGTGATCTTGTCCTCGAGCATGAGCTTGGTGAGCTCCTTGCGGCCGGTGCGCACGTGCGTCGGGTTGTAGTATGCGCCGAATACGCCCGCCGCAGCCTCTTCGAGCTCGGCGGCGGCGCCGCGGTCGCGGCGGCGCAGCTCCAACAGCACCAGGTCGACGTGCGAGCGTGCCTTGGACCTCCTCCTCGCGGACGCCGTCCTGGACGAAGCCATCGCCCGCGCCCCGCCCGGCGCCCAGCCCGCGGCCGCTGTCACGCCCACGGCTGCGGCCGCCGCGCGAGCGGGGCTGTGGGACCCTGATAGTCCTCACGCCACGTGGCGAGGGCGTGCGTGCTGCCTAAACGGTGGCGTGTATACTTTCGTCGATGCCGGGATGCCCGTGATGGGCACGCTCGAGCCCGCCTTGGGCGCTTGCGCCGCGTGCGCTGGGCAGCACGTCGCGTACAGGCTGCGAGTCACNGTGTAGCCCTCGAGCAGCTTTTTGGAGATCGCCTCGATCGACGCCTGCTTCGACGCGAGCGTCATGGCACGGGCAGGCGCCGGCCACGCCGAGTGGCACCGCGCGCACATCGCCGCCGGCCGCCGCCCCGCTTCCCCCGTGGCATGTCGTACCTCCATTCGGCACACGCCAATATTGATTAGTAGATACAAACATAGCTCAAACTATCCCACGGGCGTCTTTCTTCGACGTCGCGTGCGCAGATGCTTTCTGATGACTGTCAGTGACTGAGTGCGGGAGGGTGGGGAAGGGGCGGTGAGGAGGACGCGGGCATTTTTGGTGGGAGGGCTCGGTCTGGACCCGCGCGCCCGCGCGTGCGCCCGGGTGGTGCGCGAGGGGTTGCGGCGGGCGCGTAAAGAGCGCCTTGCCGACGCGGCGACGGGGCGACGGCCGCGATGACGAGCGAGGACCGCGGCGATGCCCCGCCAGCATCGCCGCTCGCGCGCGTGTACTCGCGCGATGCCTCCGATGTTGCGAAGGCGGTGGCCACACTTGCGGCGGAGTCCACGCCCGTCAAGCGCCCCCCCAAGGCCGTCCCAATGGGGACGCCGCCGCAGCGGAAGGAGCTGCTCGTGAACGGCGGCGAGAGCGCGCCGGGGAGCCCAAAAAGGCCAATCCGCCCCAGGCACCGCTGGGGTGACGACGAGGACGGGGATCGGGCGAGTGGCCCCGGAAGCCAGGACCTGGCAAATTCCAGCAGCAGCGGCGCGGCGACGGGCGGGGTGGCGGGGGGTGGCATTATCACGCAGTATGGATTGGACGAGGCGCTGGCGAAGCGCCACGGCCCTGAGGCACAAGAAGATGACGGCCAAGGCACGGGATGGCGCTCAATCATGTGCTGCTTCTCCGGTGCGATGCGCGGGCTGCAACGCGGTGGGTACAGCCGAACGTCGGCGTCGTGCGACCTCGTGCCGGGGCATCGCAGGGTCCCTCTCGCCGACTTCCCCCTTGCGGTGGCACCGCGAAATCATCCTCGCCCGCCTGTGAACCATACCGCGGCGAGCCTGCCGCCGCAGGACGCGGAGGACGTTGGCAAGAAGACGCTCGTGCTGGACCTCGACGAGACTTTGGTGCACTCTTCCTTCAAGGAGGTTGAAAACGCCGACTTCATCATCCCCATCGAGATTGAGGGACGGGTGAACAACTGCTACGTCCTGAAGCGCCCGTGTGTTGACGCCTTCATTGAGGCGGTGACAAAAATGTATGAGGTCGTCGTGTTCACCGCAAGCCTGTCCAAGTACGGCGACCCGCTGTTAGATCTGCTGGACCCCAAAGGCCTCATGAAATACCGCCTCTTCCGAGAGTCGTGTGCGCTCTTCGAGGGCAACTTCGTCAAGGACCTCAGCAGCCTCGGCCGAGATCTGAAGAGCACCATGATTATCGACAACTCACCGCATTCGTACGTGTTCCATCCGGAGAACGCGATCCCCATTGGCACGTACATCGATGATCCTGCCGACACGGAGCTCGCCGACATGCTGCCGTACTTGTCCACGCTTAACGATGTGGACGACGTGCGCGACACTCTTGGGCAGGGCTTGTACTAGAGAGCCGCGGCTCTCGGAGCATACGCTGGCCGCTTGTGACGCCGCGCTCCCTCATTTGCAAATGCGCGCACAGGGCCGGGGTTGAACATACTCGGCTACACGTACGCGCCATGTAACTTAAAATGGTTATGTGAAGTCCGCCAGGTCTGAGGCTTTGACTTGACGCCCTGAATCGCTAACTAGAGCTAGAGTCTTATCATCGGGCAGTCCCACGCCCTCAGACCCTCACGCGCTTGGAGCCACGCTTGAAGGTTGCGATTCCGGGCTTGCGCCTCCGCGCCGCGGGCCGGCTCGGGCGCTCGCGCTCAGCCGAAGGATCCGACACGCTGCATTTCTTGGCCGCCAGGTTGGTGACCAGTCCCGGCTTCACGTCTTTGCTCGAAGCCAGCGGCACCAGGTCTGCTGCGTCGCGGGCGGCCTGCTCCTCCGCGATCCGGCAGTGCATATCTGGCAGAAGCGCGCATATGAACTTGGTGCCCGGCCAGTTTGGCATACGGGTCGCACTCACCAACCTCCTTTTGTTGCACAGGACACACACGGCCGCCCTGCGGTTCTTCTCAGCACCAGCGCGCGCTCGGCGCGCCCGCGCGATGCGCATGAAGTCCTCGTCGTCGCTCGAATCCCCCTGTACAGCTTTAGCGCACTCCTTGACGTCATGCACGCCGAAGAGCTTCATGTCGAAGCGCACCGCGTCCGCCGAGCAGTCGCAGGTGCGCGCGGCGCATCCGTATGGCACCCAGCGCCGAGTCGCAAAGTTGGTGCTCTCAGCCAGGTTGAAGCCGTGGTTGAAGCCGCAGTGGTACGCGCCGGGGAAATTGATGACGAAGTCGCGCTCGGACTGCGTCAAGCGGACGAGCTTAATGCCGCGCTTGGCGCAGAGGGATGGAGATATCATGAGCTCCTTGTGCCTCAGGAACTCGGTGCAGCCGCGTTCCTTGTCGAAGAGCTCCGGCGCTAGCTCTCGTGCGAGCGCCTCGAACTTCTTCTTGTCCGGCGGTGGCACGACGTACCAGGACTTCGGTTCCCCGAAGTGCAGATAGTTAATGCTGTAAAGGTCCAGATCCTCGGTGTGCATGGCGAAGTCTGCCCGCCAGCTGCCTACATAGAGGTACGGCTCGGTTACGCCAGGGATGTGGACGCCAGCACCCTTAAGGGCGCGTCGCAGGAAGTCGTTCAGCCTCCTGCACGAGAACTCCTTGCAGCTGCTGTCTGTCGCCGAGCCCTTGATGTCCGCGCCATACAGCGGCGGCGAGAAGGTCAGGTTCCTCCAGAAGTGCCGCTCCAGTGCGTCGATGTCGCCCGCGATAGCCTCCGGCGGCCGGGCCGCGCCCGCACTCTCGATGTGTTCCCTGAACTCGTCTAGCGACATATCCTTCTGCGTTGTCGAGTAGTGACGCCAGAGACCACGCCCCCCGGAAGCGTTTTGCCTTATGGGCTTCTCGACGCGCAGCCGCAGGTTGCCGTAGCCGGCCTTGCGGGGTTGCCAAGATGCCGGGGGAACGAGCTTCGCCACGCCCCATTTCGCGAGCACGTCCTCGATCCTCTCAATGTACGCCTCGAAGCCGCCAGCAATGTCCTCGTCGGTGAGTTGGAAGGTGGGGCACTCGGCATACGCCGAATTTGCCGGCCCCGTTGGCGCGGCGCGCCCGCTGTCGCGCCCCATCGTGCCGGCCACGTGTGGCCGCCGCTCCGCCCTTTCCCCACGCGCACCCAACCACCTCCCCGGAAAATGAAGGTGCACGCCCCCAAAAAAGGGGCGCCCGGTCGCAGCCGCCGCGACACGCCCGCGGCCGCCCGGCCCGCGCGTGCGCGGGACGCAAGCCTCGTACTCGCACCCCAAGCTCGCCGCAGCTCCCCTTCCCCCCACCCCCCCCCCCCCCCCCCCCCCCCCCCCCCCCCCCCCCCCCCCAGCGCCGCGTGGCCGCGCGCGCGTCGCTCTCCGACAGCGTGAAGGCGGCGTTCGGCAGCGCGGTGGACGCGACGTTCGGCGCGGTCGACACGACGGTGTCGACGGCGAGCTCGGCGGCCAAGGACGTCTCCGAGGCGGCCGACGTGGTCGTCAAGGCGACCAAGCCCGCGGTGGACGCCGCCGCGCCCGTGGTCAGCAAGGCGGCCTCCGCCGCCGCCGAGCGCGGCGTGCACAGCGTGTGACGGGCGGGCGGCGCACGCACACGTGCGTGCGTGCGCCCTCTTCTTTCCCCTTCGCTTTGATGTGCGGCGAGCACCTCATCGCGCGGCGCTGCGCCTTCCGGCCTCATCATTGCCCCGGAACCCGCCGCGTGCGCGACCCGGGTGACCCTGGTCGACCCGGGGTCGACGCGACGCTTACGCCAGCCAACCTGGTATCAAGATGAGGTCTTAGTGAACTGAACTGTAGAGCTTTGCTTCCTGTGTCGGCGCTGCATCGAGCGACGTCTGGGTGAAATCATATCGTTACCACACATGTGCGCGTCTGGCATTGCTGCTGTAGAGTGATGCGAGTGGCGGGCTCGTTGGCGGAGCGCCTCTACTGGAACCACACGAGGGACGACGGCTTGGCGCCGGCACGGTCACCTGCGAGCACGCTCTGCGGGGATGTCGAGGCTCCCTTCGCGGAATCCGCGCCGGTTCCGTGCGCCAGCATATCCTCGACGTCTCCCCTTCGCACGCGCGCGCGCCGCTTGCGTTCGGCGCGCGCCAGCTTTCGCTGTCTTCGACGCTCAATGGCTGCCTCGATCGCGCGCTCGGCGGCCTCGAAGTCAGCGGGCACGGACAGCGAGCTGTCCGTGCTCTGCGCCAACTGGCTGGTCGATGCGCTGTGCGAGTAGTGCCCGAGC
The DNA here is from genome assembly GCA_013416795.1 of Prasinococcaceae sp. CCMP 1430. Lineage (NCBI taxonomy): Eukaryota > Viridiplantae > Prasinodermophyta > Palmophyllophyceae > Prasinococcales > Prasinococcaceae > Prasinococcaceae sp. CCMP 1430. Next base: position 145,267 of record RQSC01001302.1, read on the forward strand.
TGCGGAGCCGAGTGGACGTGTGGCGATGGCGCGAAGACGACCGGCGGCACGAGCATGCCATGCATGCGTTGCCCGAAGTCTAGGCTCATCTGCTGGGTTGCTTGCCATGTGCCTGGAAGCGGCAGCTGCAAGGAGGCAGGTTGGGTCCATGCAGCCGATGCCAGCGCAGCCTTGGGTGCCGACTCCTGCCTTGGCTGTGCCTGAGGTTCTGCTTGCTTGATTGCTTCCTCCTTCTGTCTTTGCCTCTTGCGCGCCGATGGACTGGTCTCCGCCTCGCCAGCCTCTTGCAAGGGCGTGCCCGTCGCCTCGACCTGCTCCCGCCGCTGCTCCGGCTTGCCAGCGCTCTTCTCACTACCATTCGCCTTGCTCGAGCTCCTCCGCGGCCTACCGGTGCCCTCGATGCTCAGCCTTCTTGAGGCGGCTCTCGGGCTGGGTGTGCTGCTGGCGTGCCGCCGCAACGCGGGTGCACGGGCATGTGGCTTTGTCGAGTCCGCCGGAGCGCTGGTAGCGGCCGTCCCAGAGGCACCCTCGCGGCCGGCGGCTGGTGCCGACATGCTGCGCCGCAGACGCGATGAGACCGGCCGACCGCGCCCAGGCATGCCCTCGCGTGGCGGGGTTGGCGAGCGCGAGCGGCAGCGGCGTTGAAACGCCTTCGCGCGCGGCGAGCGCCCTCGAGGAGAAACGTACAGCGGAGGCTTGCCGTGCGAAGGTGATGCAGGGATGGCAATGCGCAGCTGTTCTCGCAGACGAGGCGCACCCGCAGCATTCGGTGGCGCTTGCGACAAGGATGATTCCAGGGCAGCGACCTGGCCTCGCAACATGGCCAGCCTGCCTATGGCATCCGCCTCTTCCGCACCGAGTGCAGCCCGCGCGTCTCGCAGGCTGTCGCCTCGCCTGACAGCTGCAGAGGCGTTTTCAAATGCCGTACGTCGCTCTCTTGGCTGCTGGATTTGTTGCTTGATCTGCAGGGAGGGAACCTCCAGCCTAGCGGCCTCAAGAGACTCAACTCGCTCGAGCAACTTAGCCACCGTAGCCGACTCCCCGCTGGCGATGGCGTTGCCGGCCATGCTGAGCCTCGCGCGGAGCGCGTCGGCTTCCGCCCGTGCTTCTGCGGCTTCTGCCAGAGCCCGCTGCTTGCTCTCCGCTGCCGCCGCATGGGCGGCTGTCGTCTCCACTTTGGCCTCAAGGTTGCGCGCCTCGGCATCTGCCAGCGCGCTTCGCAGCGTGTCTGCCGTGCCTTTGTGAGTGTCGGCGTCTGCTTTCGCCAACACCAGAGCCTCGCGTAGCGAGCTAATCTCGGCCTGTGATGCGCGGGCCTTTTGACTTGCGTCGGCAATCTCTTGCTGCGTGCTGGCGAGCTCCGAGGAGAGGTGATCGGCCTGCTGCAGCAGCTCCGTCTCGCGACGGCTTGCCTCAGCTGCGCTGCGCCTCAGCGCTCTCTCATTCTCTTCTGCGGCGCGCACCGCATCTGTGAGCCGTTCCTTGACCGCAGCCTCCTCTCGAAGCTTAGCCGCAAGCGCGTGTAGTTTCTTGCTGGCTGCACTGCGCACAGCCTCGACCATGCCCTTGTATCGCTCTGCAGTGCCCTGGAACTCCTTGACAGCGCCAGACATGCTCATGGCATCATCCTCTGCATCGTCGACGCGCTTTTGGAGCTCGAGCAAAACCGCAGGGTCCACCGGTGGCCATGCTGCTCCGTCAAGTCCGTCAGTGTCAGTCCCTTGCGTCGCAGTGTGCACCATTGCCTTGAGAGCCTGCGTGTCTTGCACAACGGTAGCCTCCGCTCGCATGTGCGTTGGCGTCACCGAGGCGGCCTGGGCAGCGGCAGTGGCGGCGGCCGCCGCCGCGCTGGTGGCCCTTGCGGCTGCGGCGCGCAATTCGCTGGTCTCGGCCTCGAGCTTTGACCTTGCCTCGCTGCCCTCCAGAAGGGCCTTCTCCGCGGCCTCGAGTCTCGCGGAAAGGAAGCTCGCCTCTTGCTTTGTTGTGTCGAGCTGGCTACGCAATTGAGCAGTCTCAGCCCTCGCGGCGGCTGCGTCGGCATTCGCTGACGTTTCGGACTCAGCTGCTTGTGCGCGGGTCGCCTCTGCGGCGCGCAGCCGCTCGCGCACCGCCATGAGAGCGGATCTCATCGCGTCGGCGTCCTCCTGCGCCGCCAGGAGCTCAGCCCGCACCACGCGTGCCTCCGACTTGGCCGCGCCGAGATCAAACTTCATTGCGGTGACCTCCTTCTGAGCTGGGCTTGTGGCCAACGCGCGCATCGCAGGCGAACCTTCGACTGGCACGAGCGCTTGCTCATGCTCGGACGCAGTACGTGCCGCGGAGATCTCTTGCAGTTGCTCGGACAATTCAGCGGACTCCTCTTCGGCTGCACGCACGCGCTCCGAAAGGAGCTCCGCACACTCCGAGAAGGCCTGTTCCGAGGCCTCGAGCGAATCGCGCAGCGCTTGGCGCTCCGCCGATGCGCCGCGTAGCTCTTGCCGCAGACGATCCGCCGTCGCGCCCTCGGCCTCAGCCAGCTTCTGCTGCGAAATGGCATGGTCCCGCTGCTTGGTCATCTCGGCTTGGTGCTCGCTCTTCATAGTCTGCAACTGCTGGGCCATCTCGCCCATCACGCGCTCGCGCGCTTCCAGCTCTCCCTGGGCTTCCGAGAGCTGCCTGCGAAGGGATGCCGGTGACGGCCCACCGCCGGGGGCAACCGGCGAGTTGTTGGTGCTGCCGGCATCCTCGCTCGAGCTCCGGTGCTGACACCTACTCTGTGAGCGAGCGCTCCGCGGGCGGGCGCGGGGCCGTGGCGCCGCTTCCTTGGCTTGCTGCTGTTGCTGCGTCATCTGCGACCTGCCACTCCTCGGCGTGTAATCTGAGCTTCGAGGCGTCATCGCGCGTGGAGTGGTGCTCGCACTGGCGTGCGGCGAGGGTTCGCTCGAGTGCACCGATGCGAGCGAGGAGGCCTCAGAGCGGTCTGTCTGCGGCCGGGGCGACACGGACCCGTGCGCACTTGAGTTCGTGAGACGAGCCAACTGCAGCTTGGTCACTTGCGATGCCATCCTTTCGTCTGCGTCCTCGTGGCGGCGAAGCGCCGCCGCAGCCGCGGCCTTCACCGGCGATGCACGCCGCGACTCCCTTGAGTGCCCGCCCGCCGTCAGCCTCGCATCGGCGCTGGCTACAGCCGCTGCTGCGAGTGACCGCTGCCGTCGCGCATCCTCGAGCGCCGGGGCCTGACCAGCGTCTTTGCCCTCGAGGGACGGCTGGCGCGCTTGCGCTGCGGGGCCGTGTGCGAGCGAGCCGAGGACGGCTGGCTTGAGCGGCCGGACCGCGTTGGTGCCAGGGCTGGCCGCCGTGAGCGCGTTCGCATCAATCGATCCGAGTGGCGCGCGTCGTCTGCCGAGCATCCCCTTGATGCGCCCGGAGCCGGTCGAGTCGCCACGCGCCGAGTGAGGCGTGCTCAATCCCGACCGCGGCATGACGCCTGCGCTGCGCGTGCCCCCATCGCCGACGGCGCCGAGATCGAGCGGTGGCAGGCCCGCTGCGGCGGCCGTCGCGTCACCAGTGGACAGGCGTGGGCTCTGCGAACGGCTGCGCGCCGCCCTCGCGACGCGCATCGCCGCGGGCGCTCCCGGCCCTCCCCGCCCCAACGCCACAGACCCGACACCCCCCTCCCCGCTTCGCCAGCTCCCCCGCAGCGAGCGCCTCTGGCCCCGCGCGCGACGCGAGCGTCGCCGCCGAGGCGACGAAGCGGCGGCGCTTTTCATCACTCATTTCGGACCCGCGGAACCGCGCCCGGCGCGCCGCGAAATTGTGCCTTTGCCGGCGCGGGAAGGGTGCGTCGCGGGCTAGGACCCCCGGGGCGCGCGCGCGCCCAAATGCCGCGACGCAAAGACGCGGCTTTCCGGCGCGGCGCGCGCGCTTCCGCGGTTTCGCGCACGCGCGCCGCGCGCGCCCCCGGGCCAGGGGGCTTCGGGTGGGGGGCGGTACCACCCGCACACGCAGGAAAAAAAAAAAAAGGAGGAGGGCATGGCGAATGGCGTTCAATAGTGCGGAGCGCGAGAGAGATCGCGCGCTCGCTCTCGCGGGGCGAAGACGGGTCCGCGGCTGGGTTCGCTCGCGCTTCCCCGGGGCGGGGCCGCCCCGCGTTCTGTCTTATCTGTCTATCTGTGGCGCCTGTTTTTTTTTCCTCTCGTTTTTGCGCGGGGCGGGGCGCGTCGCGCCGCGCGCGGGAAAGAGCGAGTTTGCGTGCGCGCGTGCACGCACGCTTCTTGATCTTAGCGCGACGCGCGTCAAGCTTCCACAGTGACACACGCACGCACACACCCGCCCTCTCGTGCGCGCGCGCTCTCCGCCCGCGGGCGTTTCGAAATCCGCCGCCTCGGCAATCAACACAAACCAACCACGCACACACGGCCGCACGTACAGTCCCTCCAGGGGGGGCGACCGTTGCGCAAACGCCGCTCCAGCTACTGTACGTACTACTGTATGGCGTGAAATAACCCCCAAGTCATTTCAGGTCATCTGGGAGGTCGGCTGGATGTCGGCTGGATCTTGGTTGACCTGGGCGGCGATCCGACTGACAGCCTGGATCGAGCCGGCTAACTCGGTGCGGGCACGGGTGGTCTCGACTACCCATCCCATTCGATGATGTTACAGTGTACGTGTACCAAGGTACATCACATCAACATGAATTTGGCTTCCTCCTATAAGAGAACCCTGATTCTAAAAACCTGAAAAGCGTCGTCTTTGAGAAGCGAAAGGCGGAAACGGAACATGACCGCCCGCGGGAAAAGCGGCGTCGGGCACAACCCCCAACCTCGGGGGCGAGGCCGCCTCGGGCGGCGAGCGGGCGGAGCACGCGCCCGATGCGGCGCGGCCTGGCGGGGGATGGCGCGGGCCGAAGCGGCGCCGTCGCGGGCGGAGCATGCTGCCTCTCCTCCTCCGGGCAACCGCGCTGCGCGCGTTGCCCGGCCAGCGGTGCGGACGCGCTCTGTGCGGCGGGCCAGTGCGCGCGTGGGCCGACCGGTTGGAGGCCAGGCCGGGAGCCAGTGGCGCGTTCCGCCGCGCCGCGCGGTGCCTGAGGGCGCCGCGGCAACGAGGGAGCCGGAAGCGGCGGGCCGCCCACGCGGCGGGCGCACAGCACGCAGCGGCGCGAGGCCGCCCCGCAGTATAGGGAGAGAAGCGCTCGTTGTCGCCCCGCCCGACCACGGAACCGGTGCCCTTCCTTGCCGTCCTGGATGGGTAACGATGGCGTGTTCGATACGGGGCCGGACATGTCGTCCACGCAATACGTGATCCTAGCGGAGAACCAGCGCAAGAAGAAGGCGCTGTCGGAAACCAAGGCGCGGTATGTGGCACTGCTGAGCGAGAATCGCTCGCTGCTCGAGGAGAAGGAGGCAATGGAGCGCGAGACCTACGAGGTGACCGAGTACCTGCGCAAGGAGATCGTGTCAAAAAGTGAAGCCGTCGCGCGCCTCTGCGGCGAGCTCGAGGAGGCGCGGCACGACGCCGAACGCACTCTCGCGACCGCACGAGAGGAGGAAAAGGCGCGGCTCGCCGAGCGCGACAGCCACTGGAAGGCGCAGCTCGATGACGCCAAGGCGAACGTGGAACGCCATGCGCGAGTGCTCGAAGGCCTGAGTGAGTTTCGCAAACGCCAGGCAGAGGTCGAGGGGGAGCTCACGACGCTGCGCGAGGAGAACCAGGGGTTGCGCGCGCAGCAGGACGCTGCGCTCACACAGCTCGAGCGCAAATTCACCGAGCAGGCCACGCGGACCAAAAAGGAATACGAGGCGCGCCTTGCCGCACTAAAGAAGTCTTCTGAGGAGGATATCGACGAACGGCTCGATGCGTCAGTCAAGCGCATCCTGCAGCAGAACAGACGCATGGCAGAGGAGCTGCGGCTGCACGTCACGGAGACGGATGAGCTGCAGCGCGCTAGGGACAGTCTGCTGGAAGAGAAGAACAGGCTCGCGCGCGAGGTGGATATCAAAGGCGAGATGGAGGCGCAGTTCGCGAAGCGCGGGTCAAGGCAGGCAAAGGAGATCTCGGCCGCCAACGCCAAGATCCGCGCCCTTGAGCGCTCGCTCGGACAGCTCACGCGCGAATTCGCGCGCGAACGCGAAGCGCTGGCGAGCAAGAGAAACGCCGAAGCTGCCAACACACAAATTGAGCTCGATGATCTGCGCCGCCTGGTGTCGCTCAAGTCGCGTGAGCTCAAGAAAATTCGCCGCATCGCCAATGAGGTCGTGCGCCAACGCTCGGACGTCGAGCGCTTCCTGGTGGACTCGCTCGATGTGGTCCGCCGCGAAATCACAGCTGAGAGGATGGGCGGAGTTATACCCAGCACAGCCGGGGCGCTGGGCACGCTCCCGGCCATACGCAGCAGCACCGCGGGGGGAGGAACGGAACGGCGGGACAGGTCTGCCAGCCCGCATTCTCACACAGCCGCGCTGGCCACCAGCCACGTGGACATCGCCGAGCTCAGCTGGGAGGACCGCGAAAAAGTACTGCGGCTGCTCTTCTCGAAGGCGAACAAGGCCAGCTCGCACGAGCCGTACTCCGCGAGCCTGCCGCCGCACTCGTTCCCCGTCTTGCCAATGGGCGCCTCTCCTGGAACGGCCAATATTGTACCCACCTCTGTGGCGACTGCCAATAAGTATACGCCGCTCGGATCGGCCTCCAGCGGCATGCATCCAGACCTGGCGTAGGATCCACCGACGGACGCTCTGCTCCCGATCAGCTCGCGAGGGCGTGCGACGACGCAACATAATACAACAATGTACATTCAACAGCATGCAATAAGTATGAACATCAACGGGCCCTCTAAAGCACGCGATGAGCACCCCTCAAGCGCTCGTGCGCGCGCGGCGCCGGAGCTCCTGCTCGCTCTCGCGTGGGTTGACACGGGCACCTTCTCCTCGCCAGCCAACCGTCACAATGTCCACAGCGCCTCTGCCCTCGATGCCATGGCACATTTCCGCGTATGCCTCCGCTGCACTCCCTCGCTGCCTTGAGCTCTTGAGCCACGCAACCAAGTTTTGCCGCACTCCGGCCTTGAGCGGGTGTACGCCGTGCCACAGCTGGCCGACATGCATGATGCCCGTACCGATCGTGTGCGTGACGTTGACGCGCGCATCACTCGCTACCGCGCCAGGCTCGCCTGAGTCAGGCTCATCCCGCACTGAGTCGAGGTAAAGCTCGGCTCCCTCGAAGCCCGCTTCACCAAGGCAGACATTGAGGGTCACGTCTGACGCATCCATGTGCCTGTCCAGAAGACGGTCCTCACCAACCGCGTAGCGCACGGTGAAGGCGTGCGTGTGGTCGAGCGAAGCGCCGCCCCAGTCCGGAAATGCCACGAGTGCCATCGGGGAGAACACCTCTGCGAGCAGGCGCTGCATGACTTCGGCGAGGCCAATCTCCTGCAACAGGAGACCGTAGTTATTCATGCTGTTCGGCCGGCGGAGGCGCATGCCGGACGCAAGCGCAGCGTCAACCTCCTCAGTGATCGCGCTCGACGCCTCCGGCAGCAGCACGTCGAATGCGTACGCTGGCGCAGGCCCGTCCCGCAGTGTACGTAGCAGAGCGCGGAGAGCATGACCATCACGCGCGCGCGCAGCAGCCAGCAGTGATGGTTGCACGAGGCGTTCCAGCGGTGCGTCGGCAAGCCACGCGTTGCGCAGCCTGTACGCAGCCCCATCATCCGAGGCGTCCCTCGCGTCGGCCTCCTCTAGCGCTTCTCGCCTGGCTGCTATTGCCGCCTTGTTCTGGATGGCGGCGCGGAGCGCACGTTCCGACGCGCGTGTGGGGGCGCCCGTCGTGTAGGCAAAGTGTGCCATCGGCGCGCCGAGCGGCACGCCGCTCTCATCACAGAGCAGGGCGGTGAAGTACTGGTAGAGCCCGCGGCCCGCCCGGACGGCAGGTACTGTGACGACGTCTCCAGCGGCGTCATTAGAATCAGCTGCGCCCCGCAACGCGTCGCCAGCGCGGCGGTGTGCATGAGGGGCATCGCTGACGCACGCAACGGTCTGTTCAGCGGCCGTAAACGGCGTCGGCGGCACGTCGTACTGCCACACGTCGCCGCGGTCCTCCCCCACGCGCTGCGACACGCGAACGCAGCAGGGCCCGCGCCTCTCATCGCCCCTCCCACTCGCGCTGCTCGAATTGGGGAAGGCAACGATCCCTAGCGCGGCGGCGCACACAGCACGATCGAGCGCCAGGCGCAGCGCGAGTGCAGTCTCATCCTGTGCCGAGCAGTGCGCCGTGCTACCCACGAGCTGCACACCGGACGCGCCTCCGCCACCGCCGCCATGCGCCCGCAAAGCCGCTGCCGCGCTCGCTGGCGCCACAGCGACCGCCACCGCCGCCGCGGCCGCCTTCGCGAGCGCTCGTGCCCGCGCGCCGCGCCCCATTCGTGCCGCGCGCGCGCCGTTAGGCGGGCGCGCCGGCGCGCCGGTGCATTCGGCGTGAGGACGTGCTGCGCCGTCCGCGCTCAGTGTGGCGGCTGCAGCTGTCACATGATAGAACGAGCGCTTCCGCCAGCCAGCGAAGCGTCTTCGTTGCCTCGGGGCCGCAGCAGAGAGCGCACGGCGGGCGCTCCCTCCATCCAACACCGTCGACCCTCCTAATGGCGACGGCGATGGCGTCACAGGCGGAGGCGGATGCGCTGGCGGCCACACGCGCGGCCGCGGACGAGCTGCTGGCGTCGGCAGGCTGCGCGGCGCCGAAGGTAGTCGCCGCGGAGCTTCGCAGATCACTGCGCACGGTCGCGGACGCGCAGTGCGCCGGCGGCGGCGGCGGCGGCCGAGTGGCAGCGTTCGCGTGGCGAGAAGGCAGTGCGTGGGATGCTTCGGCGCGCGCGGAAGCACTTGAGGCATGGCTCCCCAGCGCGGGGATCGATTGCGGCGGGATCGTCCATCCTCGCGGGCCGGATGGCCTGAAGTCTGGCGGCGGCTGCGGGGTCTTCCTTGATGAGGGGGCGCCCGAGCTGCCCCCAAACACGGTGGTGTGCGAGGTGCCGCGCCAGGCGATGATTAACTCCGGCGCGCGAGGGCGTGGGCCTATGCTGCGCGCAATTGCCGCTGCACTGCCCATCGTGGACGCCGTGCCCAGCCTCGGCCTCACCCTTCGTCTCCTGCAGGAGTGCCATCGCGCTCGAGCCTCACCGTGGCGCGCATATATCCACGCGCTGCCGCCGCCGCAGACGCTGGCGGCAGGCGATCCCCACGTGGCCGCGCGTGGGGGTGCCTTCGGCGTGCCGCTCATGTTCTCGGATGACGCGCTCGAGGTGATCGAAGGATCGGCCGCAGGTGTCGCTGTGCGCCGTCACTGGGCGGACTTCGCCCGTCAGTACTGCATGTGCGCCGAGGCCGCCGACGACGAGAACGTCGTGAAGGGCGTGCCCGTGGGGAAGCGCTGGCCACTCCTATGGGATGAGTTCCTGTGGGCCGCGGCGATCGTCATGACGCGTCAAAACCCGCTGCCAGACGACTCCGCTGCCGCCAGCGCATCCGCCAGTGTTGAAGCGGCGGCGGGGCCCGGCGAGTTGGCGCTAATGCCGCTTCTGGACTACCACAACCACGCGCCAGCGGAGGCTGGCGGAGGCTCAGTGGCGTACGACCCTGAGCGACGCGCGGCCAACGTGGCGTTGGGCAGCCGCGGCGGGAAGCCGGGCGAGGAGGTAGCTATATGTTACGGCCAGCGCCCAAGCGACCATCTCTTCCTGTATGGGGGCTTTATGGCTGATGTCAAGGCCGAGCACGACAGAGTCAGGCTGCATGTGGCCTTTCCGTTCAAGTACGACGACGACAAGGTGCGCGCGCGCTTTCATGCACCGATGCGCGTGAGTTTCCCCTCGCTGCGCGCTCCTGCGCTGACAAAACTTGGGAATCGCGTGCGCGCGCTGGCTCGGTCGCGCTGTGCGCGCCTGCGCGTGCGGCCCCTCGAGCAGAAGCGGCCGTTCGAGGGGCTGTGCCAGGCTCTTCAAGTTCCCACAGAAGGGGCGCTCGAGATCGGCGGCACAGGGCGCCCGCGCGCCGAGCTCTCGCGCTGGCTGACGGCGGCCGTAGCTGCTGTTGGGCCAGCCGAGGCAGCAGTGGAAAAGCTTCGTGCAATCGTCGCGGCAAGGGCCAGCGGCAGCGAGGCCTTGGCGGAGCTCTGCGCTGTGTGGTCCAAGAGCGCCGAGGCGGCCATGCTGGCAACGCTCTGCAGGGGCGCGCTGGGAAGCCTCTCAGCGGCTACGGCCGCCCGCGACAGCGACGGCGCTGGTGCCGCCTGGGACGTGCGGCTGGCGCGCCAGATGGTGCGCCGCGAGCGCGCGCTGCTGGAGCGCGCCGTGGCGTGGGCCGAGGAGGGCCTCGAGGCCATCTGAGCCCCCACCGCCCGCACAGGCGCCTCATCATGAACATTCAGGGTGATGCACTGAATCAGTAGAATCACCGGCAACCGAGGATCTATAAATCTAAAACATGTACATATATGACCACGGGCGACTTCATGAGGCTCGAGCGTCTGGAATTTTGCAGGTCAAAACGAATGTCTTGGCATGCTCGTTCCCCCGAGCGCGCGCACGCGCGCTGCCCGCTGCGGCCAACGGCCCAACAGTCGCGTCCGGGGCGCAGGTGCGCGCCTGCTCGCTGACCGGCCGCCAGAGCGCGGGCGCGCGTGGACCGACAAGCAGCGGCTGCCGCCGACGGCTGCAGGTGCGGCGGCGGCGGCTGCAGTGCGCCGGAGGTGGTAGATAGCGGTCCTGCCCGCGCTCCTGGAGCGCCGAGAGGGCGCGAACGCGGCGCGGGGCGGCACGGGCCGGGACACAGCGGGCGAGCGCGAATGGAGCGCTCGCTCAGCACCGCAAGCGTCGCACCGAGCAGCGCTGCAAGCAGCACCGCGGCGGCAGATGCAATGGGGCGTGGTACGCCCGCGGGCAGGCTACTGCACGCGCTGTACGGAGGCAATAAGGTGAGAGGTCCTCCCCTGAACCTTCCCGACTCCCCCGCACGCGCATAAGCGCGCGGCGCTGTTGGGAGTGATGCGCGCGTGCGTGGAAGGTTCCGATGCACTCCTCACGCTCTGGCACTGACGCGCGCCGCTAATGCTCGGCCCTAGATAAACGGCCGCTCTGCCGGCGAGCGTTACTCGCGTGGCAACCGCGACGTGCGCAGCAAGCTCGCATCACAAGGCGTGTCGGCCCCTTCGCCCAGGCAGGTCGAGGCGCACGCGCGGCGCGAGAAGATCCTCGAGCGGCTGTGCACGGAGCGCAAGGCGGAGCGCCTTGCGCCGAGGTTGGGGACCTTTCAGAGCCGCTATGGTTGGATTGGTTACGATGACATCCCAATGGCACAGCGCTCGCGCCCCTCCGTGCGCATCGTCGACCAGAAGGCGCTCAAGGCCGAGTACGAGCGCGAGAACGCACCGCCGCAGCCTGGACAAGTCCTCGGTGCGAAGGCCACCGAGCGGCTCCAGCTACAGATGGAGTGGGCGCGCCGTGGCCAGGTGCCTGCAGGACTCCACCCAGATGCCCCGCGCAGCGCCTTTCGAAGGGAGAAACCCGCACCTAAGCTGGAGAGCGGCCCCCAAGCGGCGTTGCAGCAAGCGCAAGAGCTCTTCGACGACGTCGCCAAGGAGATAGAGGAACGTGAATTGTTCCTCGCCGAGATCGCTGCCAAGGATCCGGCGCGCGCGGTGGAGCTCAAGTCGCGGATCGAGGGCGAGATCAGCCAGCGTCACGCAACGCTTAGAAAGCTCGATGCACGCATACGTGAGGAGGAGGACAAGGCGCTGGCAGAGCAGCACCAGCACCAGCAAGGGCTGTCTCGGCGGCAAGACGGTGGACTGTGCAGCAGGTAGCTTGTGCGGCTCGAGTGCGCACAACGCGCACATTTGTATACCCCTTGCATTCCCGAACTTAATTAATTGAGCCGCGCGCGCATGGCCCGCGCGCGGGGGGTGGGGGGCAGGGGTCGCCGCAGGCGTGTCGGCGAGAGCGTGTCAGCACGCCTGCGTGCCCTCGATGAGCGCTGTCAGGTCCGTTTCGTCCGTGATCCACAGCAGGCCTGCGTCTGGAACGGGCCCGCGCTGGTCATCTTGCCAACCAGCAAACGGTGCGTCCGCACGATCGCACAGCACGAGCAAAAAGCCGCTGCCACTCGAGCGCGCGGTGGCGGCGTGTGCGCCTGCAACGTCCGACTTGGCAAACTGCGTCGAATTGCGTGCCGCCGCAGCCACTCGCAGCCCCTCTGAACGCAGCCCCGCCAAAAACGTCTCAAACATTGCAATCTGTCGCACCGCGTTGAGAACGACGGCTGCTCCACCCGGCGCGAGCCTGCCGGCGATCACCGCCGGCAAACACACGGCGCCAGGCCACTCGTAGATGCACTCAGCCGCGAGAACCACCTCGAAGCGCCTGCTAGGTGCGAGCGCGTGCCACTCTAAAACGCTTCCTTCCCTCGCCGAGCCGTCGCAGCTGCTGTCGCGGCTGTCGCTGCTCCCCTGGGCCATTTCATTCTCCAGTGCCGCCGCAGCGTCGTCGTCGCCGCTGAATTCGAGCATGACCTTGAGCGTGTCGAGGTCAACACCTTCGTGCCGCCGCCAGTCGAGCGTCGCGACCTCGATGCAGACGTCCACGTCGGCAGCACGCCCGCCGCCTTCGTCCCCGCCATCCTCGGCGGCAGCGCTTGGCTCCCCTGTGCGCGGACTCATCATCCCACGCGTGAGCTCGGCATTTGCTGTGAGCATTTCCATGACGCCACCGCCTGCGGTGTCATCTCCCACGTAGTCGGTCAGCACGACATTAGGCGCACCGAGGTGTCGCGCCGCGAACAGGCCGACGAGTCCCGTGCCTGCGCCGAGCTCCAGCAGCGCCCCATCCCTGCCCAGCGCAACCTCGAGTGCGTGCCGTAGCTCGCCGGACAGCACGGCGCAAAGCTCGAGGGCGCCGAGCCACGTGCCGAGGCCGACGCCGTCACCGACAGAGCCGTCGTGCAGCGTCAGCGTGTGGCCCGCGGCGCTGAATTCGCGCGCTGGCCACCGCTCCGCGAGCGCTGCCGCCATCGCCCACACTACCGCAGCTGCCCTCCTTAGGCCCCTGCCCCCGCGACTCAAGTACCTCTCCCGATCCCCACCACCACCACCACCGCCAAGCTAATCAACAAGTACGCTGCGCCCCCTCTCTCTGTACACGCTCTGGATGGCAGCGCCTCCAGGTGCACCGCTGCGGCGGCAGCGCGCCCTGTGCCAAACTCTGGCACTGCAAGCGAACCGCTCGAAACATGAGACGGGCGCAGCCGTCGCCGCTGCCCACACCTCGTGCGTGCCTCACAGGGTCCGCTGCAAGGCGCGGACGCACGTGCGCGCGCGCGAGAGAGAGAGAGAGGGAGAGAGAGTGGGTGCACTCGCAGGTCGCGGCGGTGGCGGAGAGTGATGAGGCAGCGCTGACAGCGTCGACGCGTCACAGATCGGGAAGAGTGGAGGGCCGGAGAATGCGTGTGACTGCAGCGGCGGCAGCGGCGGGCGCAGCGGCGTCAACGGCTGCCGCGGCCGCAGGTGTGGCATCCACAGTATCCGCAGCCATAGCTGCTGCGGCCAGACGCAGGCGTGCCTGCGCAGGCGCGGGTGGCCTCAGGCCACTATGCTCTATCTCCTTTGCGGACGTCCTCGCGGGGAAGGGCGCGTTGCTGGCAAATGACCGTGAGTGCAGACATCGGCAGGAGGAGCTGCAGCAGCAGGGCCGGTCAGGAAGGCGGAGAAAGGGACTGCCACAGAAGCGCGGGCCTGACCCCGCTCGCACCGACGTGGACACTGCGCTTGGGCTGCGTTACGCGGCACGTTGGTTACGCGCAGTACCGAGCTGCCCACCGACCTCGGCGCTCGCTGCGCTGCCGCCGCGCGGCCAACGAAAGGAGCGCGCTGCCGCCTGGAGGCGCGTCGTCGCGGGACTCATGATGGCACGCGCAGAAGCTATCGCACCCACCCCGGAGGCCGGCGCGGAGACGGCGTACGCGCTAGTTCTCGGCGCGAGTAGCGGCGGCGCGGGCAGCGGCGGCCCTGCGCGCGAGGCGACCCTGCATTCAATGGCGGAGTTTCTTAGCGAGTGTGGCCTGCCTTCGAGCATCGTCGGTGGCGCGATCGACTCCAGCGTCGCGATCGGAGGGTTCGGCCACGGCTCTGAGCCTGTCGCACAGGCGTTGGAGAAGCCCGAGACCGCCGAAGGGCCTGCGACTGCCACGGGTGGTGCCACCGCGAGCAGTGTCGAGAGCGGTGCACATCTCGTCAGCACCCCGACGCGCCGCCTCGCCTACTTCGCTGGCCAGTTTTACCACGGCGCGCATGGTGCCAAGGGCGTGGTGAGACGCATCCCGCCCAAGGCGCTGGCGGTGCGCATGATGACCCCCGAGGCATTTTGCATGCTGTGGCAGGAGCTCGGGCGAGTCGAAACCCGTGCATATCGCGCGCGCGGCGGGGTCCGCGCAAGCGAGGGCAGCTCGGGCGGGGGCGACGGGCGGCGCGGCGCGCGCTTGCAACGCGTCAGTCGGCTGAGCTTGGATACTTCGCACCTGCCTCTGCAGGCCCAGCGGCGGCTTGCGCAGGCGCTCGGCGCAGTCTTCCGCTTTGAGGTGACCATACGGAAGGACGGTGTGCCGATCACGGCGCGCCGACTGCGAGGCGATTCCGGCGTCGGTGGCGACAGCGACGGCGCTGAAGGCGCGGCCGTCGTCGATGATCCGGACGCGAGGTACTCTCTTGGCATTCACCCATCGCAGGCAGCGAGACTCGCGAGAATACTCATTCGACACGATCCGCTGCAGAGATTGCCAGTGGTGGAGGACTCGCCACGGTGGATGAGGTCGTTGGCAACCGAGACGCATGCCGCCGACGTCCACTATGGCGTGGCGCCAGGCGACGTGCCGCTGCTCAAGCCCGAACTCGGAGATGGCTTGCATGACATCTTCGTGGGCAGCCTTCTAGGGAATGCCACCATGCGATTTCGCCATCACCGCTTCAAGAAGGCCTTCTGCATCCCTGTGTACCGCGTCCGCTTCGACAAGCCGCTCGCGCAGCGCGAGGAGCTCACGCGGCTGCACGCGACGCTTGAGGAGTACGTCCCAGCGGAGAGGGGCCCCCGACAATATGGCGCTGGCCCTGATGGCCAAGATGAGCCTCGCTTGACCATGCGCACGCGCGCGGCCAAACGATTCAGATACTACTACCACAACTTCTTCCGCGTGGATGCGCGTGCGCTCACTATCAGCAAAACGGCGCCCGCGGACATCGCTGACCACCTCACACCCGTGGCCATCGCCCACTGGTTCGCCGACATGGGCGGCGTAGGTGACGGCGCCAGCCTCGTTGGCGAGGGCCATGGAAGCGTGGCCGGCGACGCGGCGTCCAAGGCTGACGGAACGCGTCAAAAAATTCTCACGCTCGATGTGACTGCCTTCGACGAGGCGGACGCCGAGCGCTTGCGCTGTGCACTGGCTCGTCGCACTGGCTGGTGCATTGAGCTTGAGGCCGCACGCGCCAACACTGGCGGCATAAGAGGTGATGGTGCCCGGGGAGGACGTCGCCAGCGCAAACAGGTGCTGCTGCTTCCACCTGAGGGTCGTGAGCAGATCGCGCGCTGGATGGAGGAGGCGCGCATCCCCGGCTGGCAGTCAAAGCTGTTACCACACCTATAGCCGGCCCGGGTATTGTATCATAAGCATTCATTCATCGCCAGGTGGGGTGGGGTGCCCGCGGAGCACGGCGCGTTCAGGGCAGGACGCCAGCGCTCGGGCGCGGGAGCCGTCTATGGTATGCGAGTCCCCCGTTGCGAGCGCGCCGAGTGAGTGAAAGCGGACAGGTCTGCCGGTGTTCACGACCGGAGCATCCGTGCGTATCTCGTGTTGGCAAGCACCTCTGCAACCTCGTCGATGTTGTATATCGTCTCCGCGTGCGGCCCTGGCGGGTTCCGCCAGCCGTCCCTTGTGGCGTTCTTCATGAAAGAAACAATCCTAGACAATCGCGGCCTGAACGCGCCGCGCAAGAATTTTCTCCAAGCCTCGATTGACTCCTCCCCTACGAGCACGCAGGCAGGCGTTTCAGTGGATCTGTCAGTTTCGCAGTCGACGGCGTAGAGGCGAGCACGTGCGCGCACGAGAGAGCGCGAGCGGGCAGGTGCACGGCATGCATACGGGTGCTCACAGTATTGTCGTCCGTACTGGAAGCTGAGCAATGCCTCTGAGCTGACGGTCTCCCCAGAGCGGAAGCCCGCGAATCTTAGCGCCTGCCTCTGGACACGATTGGCCTTCTCCAATTTTAATAAGGACCGTAGCAGCGTCGTGGTATTCAGATACGCCAATGTCTTCTCCGCTTTCACCGTGCCCGCCTCGCTGCCTCGCCGCTGCTCGAAGCAGGCAGCGCTTCGCGTTCCGTCAGATCGCACCGGATGGCCGTCGCGATCAGCAATAAAGCAGTCGCGCACATAGCACACGAGGAAGTCCAGCACGTTCTTGCGGACCACATTAGCGGCAGCGGCGCCCGCATGCACGAGCCTTCTCCTGGCCGGCATGCCGACGTATTTCCCCCCACGTGCAGGACCGAGCTTGAGAACAACCGCCATGCCAAGCTGATCACGAACTTGCGAGAGCATTGCATCGATCGCCGGCACTTGATGTTGCAAGCCCGTCGTATTCTTGCCGTCGGCGAGAGCACGGAGGCAGCCGTTCTTGCTAGGCTTGAGAATTTCAAAGCCAAGCGGCGCCACCACGTGCCCGTGCGCTTCGACCATGCCTCTCGCAACCGTCTGCACAGCGGTGGATCCGACGCAGCCACCAGCCGCAAAGATGATCACGGGTGGCGAGTGCCGCGCGCTACCGTCCAGCCCAACATGGTTCGGAGCTCGGCAAGCTGTGAGATTGTAAAAATCGCAAGCTTCAGCGGGGGGGCCGGCGAAGTCATCCCCGGTGCCGCAGCTGCGCCCATCGTGGCCCTCGAACAGCCCGAGGCGCTCGACGAGCGAAGCGGACGCACCGGCCCCGCGTACGCAAGTGAACACGCCGAACGCCAGCATCGCCCCCAACATGGCTCCGTGCGGCGCGGAGTCGCGCCGGCGCGTGCCGCACAGCCACTTTCGCTCTACCTCGTCTGCCCCGCCGCCTCCGTCCCCTCTGGGACCTTGCGGCATTTTTGGAGGGGCACCAGCCGCCGCCGGGTCAGCGACCTCGGCGGCTTGGCCGCAGGGCCGGGGCGTGCGCGCTCCGTGTCGCGGCGAACCCGCCCAAATGCGACCCCCTACCTCCCTCGGCCCTCCTTTAGAGCGCACATGTGGCCGAGGTCGCGTCTGGCGCGCGCACAGGTGCGCGCGCACGACGTCACTGCTCCGCACGCCGCGCCAACAGCACCGTTCACATCAATCGCCATTGTGTCCATCAGAGACTACGATTCAGAGTTGATGGAGAACACATTGCCCCTTTTTTTTAACCCATTGCAGAGAATTTGCAGTGGTCGGATGTGCGTGTTCACGCGCTCACTTCCATCCGTGTGCTACATTCTCGCGCCCGTTGGCGAGCATGACCTTGCGCTGGCGCTCCTCCGCCATCAGCCTGACAATACAGACGATGTTGAACACTGGCAGCTCGTACGCGGCCGCCAGGACGGGGCTCGCTAATGCACCCTTCGGCCAATCAGCGGTCAGTCGGGTAACGACAAGTACGCGAATTGCCGCGTAGTCCTATGCATGGCGCATCGTCGCCGGCGCGACGCGCCAGCGGCGTGTCAGCGACGCCAACGCGCGTGTCACGGCATGGAGAGCATGCATCAACTTGAAGACAGAGGCAAAATGCCAAGCGCCTGGACAGGCCTGGACCGTCGACTTTAGAGGATGCTACGCAAGGGTGGCCGGCAGAAGCACGTACCAAGAGCGAAAGCGTCCGGCGCATGCCGATCCCACACATCGCTGCAAAGGCGGCGCACTCGGCAAACCTTAACCAGATGGTTGAGAGCAGAGCACCAGGTGTCCCGCACAAGGACAACAGGTGTCCAATGATCGCGCCTACTGCCACGCGCTGCAGGGCCACGAAGAGTAGCGCCCGGAACATGTCCCAGCGCCTCGTCGCGGCGCTCTCCTCGGCACTCGCCAGCGCGCGCGCCTCGGAGTCGGCGTCGTTGGCGCCATGCGCACGGCGGCCGTGCTGCCACGCCGCACGCGCTCGGATGCCGACGCTCTCCGCACCGCCGAGGGCCATGGAGACGATGTACGGCAGAGACATGGAGAGCACGACCACGCTGGCGTCCTTCACCATGGCGGCCGTGAGGGCTCTCTCGGGGTCTATCTCGGTACGCTCCACGTTGCACGCGTGAGCGGCTTGCCGGGGGAAAAGAAATCGCGCCCACGACTCACCCAGCTCTGCCGGAAAGTTTGCACAGAGCTCTGTGAATGGCTGAAGCGCGCGTGAGATGTCGTCGCCTCGCTCGTCGCGTATGTCATCACCGCTCCCATCGCTTCTCGTCGTGGCGGCAAACAACATAGCACAGAACACTACATATGCACCCTCTGGGCGGAGCACTTGGGTGAGGGCAGGCCCGAGGAGCGCATCCGCCGCGGCGACCGTGCCCCTGCACAGACGCCCCCAGAGACCATCGGTATGCAGATCAAGCGGGGCCTGCTCGCCCTTCTGGCACGGCTGCTGCGGTGCCTGCTGGCGTGGCTGGAAGAGGCGGTAGATAACGCCCCTGGTCCGTCGCTATGCGGGCGATCGGGCGAGAATGACGGTCACGTCGCGCAGCAAGAGGATGAGTGAATGGGCGCGGGGGGGAGGGGGGCATTGACACGCCAGTGGGCGAGGAAACGCTCTCGCGCCACGGTCAAGCGCGGTCAGCCAGCAGACACGCTATGCGTTGCTCGGAAGTGCAAGCAGTAGCTAGACATAGCAGGCGCTCTGGGGGCGCAGCAACCTCACAGGGGGAAGGCGAGCGAGCAGGTAAGCGAGCTGGCGAGCGATTGCCAGCGCAGCTGTCGAGAAGAGAGCGAATGACTGCGCATTTTTCGCTCGCGCGCGCGCGCAACGAACGCACGTCCTGCCAACGCCCCAACCCGTCCACGTACTCGCCCGCGTGCATCGCGTGCGAGATCGCCCCCAGCGCAACGCCCACCACGGCCAGCATCGAGTGGCCGCGCGCCGCGCAGTGCGCGCAGCCCCACGCGAAGAAGGTACCGCCCACCAGCAGCTCGGCCAGACGCCGGCTGCGGGACGCCATTCTGTCTGGCGCGATCCGCCGCAGCCTCTGCGCACTCAACCTGGGCGCACAAACGCCTGCACGGCGCAACGCTCGGGCGGGCCCTACGCCGCGGCGGCGGGCGCTGGGGCTCGCCCGCCCGCCGCCTTCGCTTGTCTCAGCCTGAGCGGTCGGAGCGCGGGCGCGAGCTTGCCGCGTTGCTGGGAGCGCAGGCAGAGTGCCACCCTCGCCCTGGCCGGCGTGCAGGGGTTGCTAATAATGGCAGCCGGGCACGTGGCGCGGTTTCGACGGATCCGATTTCGACTCGATCGGAGGTTCCGTTATGAGCGGCTCTGATCCGCGCCGGAGCTCAGCCGCTCCTCAACTTCTGCTCATGATTTTTCTCCTGCTTTTTTTGGTGCGCGCGCACTGCATTGCAGCACTGGACGGGCACCAGGCAGAGGGCATGAGGGCAAGAAGTCATCCAATGGTCGAGTGCTCAGCCACAGTTGCACATGGAAATTGGTGAACACGCACAGGGCGCGTGACGCACCGACCAACCCACCCACCCGTCCGCCCGTCCACCCACCCACCGTGCGGTCGTGCGCTATGTTGCCGACGTGCGCTAGTTGACAAGGAGGTGCGGATGCACCTATTGATTTTACCCCAGCCCGTCGGGCAGAGCGCAGGCGCGTCGCCGGCGCCGCGCGTAAGCCCTAGAGGCAGCCGCAAGTCGCCTTTTAACGGTACGACTTCTCTGTAGGAGCGCCGCGTTGTGAAGAGGGGAGCGAGGGCGTTGGGCTTCGGTTAGCGCAGAGCCTCCCTCGACAGGGCAGAGCGAAGCAGGCGAGCAGCGCGGCGGGCTGGGGGCGCGCCTGCGATGCGCGTGCGGCGTGGTGCAGTGTGGTGCCGCCGAGCGTGGCGTGGCGCGGCGGAGCACGAGCAGGCGCACGCTGCGCGACGTACGGAAGCGCGCGCGAGCGCCCCGGCCACCGTACTTCTTGGCCTCGCAGCGGCGGGGGTCGGCGACGAGCAGCGTGCGGTCGTACGACAGCAGGATCTCCTTCACCTCCTGCTTGGTCGACTCGTCGATGTACTTCTGGGTCCAGGCGACGATGGCCTTGGCGATCGCCTGGCGGATAGCGTAGGTCTGCGAGGTGTGACCGCCACCGCGCACGCGCACGCGCACGTCGATGCCCGCGAAGCGCTCCTTGCCGAGCAGCAGCACCGGCTCGAAGACCTTGTAGCGCAGGATCTCCGGCTCGACGAGCTCGATGGGCTTGCCGTTGATCTTGAGCAGGCCGCGGCCGCGCTTGACGAACGCGACGGCAACGCTGTTCTTCTTCCTACCGAAGGTTTGCACCGACTGTTTGTCGTCGTAGTCGACGACGACGGGGCGGCCGCAAGGCGGTGGCGCACGTGCGTCCGGTTCGCAGGGCGCAACAGTGAGCTTTAGGTGTCAGCACTCCAGACGCGAGGGCGCGTGCGCGAGCGCGCGACTCAGGCCGCCCGCGCGGGCACACGGGCAGCGCTCAAACGGCTCGCGCGCCCGCGCTCCCATGCCACGCACGTGGCCCCGCGCAGCGCTGCAGGCGCGCAGCCCGGCGCTCGCGTCGCCCAGCCGCCACCCCGCGTTTCTGTGGCGCACATCAAGAGCGGGTTGCGCTGCGCAACCGAGGGGGACGCCGGGGCCCAGCGCTGCTGCCAGACCGCCACAGCCGCGCTGCGGCAGTCACAAGCAGGCACCACAGAGCCCCCCCTCCTCCGCGACCGCCGCGCCCTCGCTGTCCGTGCGGCCTCCGCGCGCGCACAGCTGCCGCCGCCCGGCGCACAGCGCGCGCGCGCACGCGAGGGCGGCCGCCAACAATTTAATAACAAAACAATAAAACTATGACAGCAACTTTAGAAAGACGCGAATCAGCAGGCCTATGGGCTNCGCGCGCGCCCCCCTCCCCCCCCCCCCCCCACACCCGCAGCCGCAGCCTCGCGCGCCCTTGATGATCGGACGCGCCCGCCGCCAAAAGACACGCGTGCACATTTCGTATCAAAACCCCAGCAGCACGCAAACACAGATCAACTCCGCTCCACCTCAATATTCAGCGTTGGATCTGCACGTTTGATCGCGATTTTGATGAGTAAAGGGATGCTGGAATGAAACAACAGATACGATTTCGATGCCGGGTCCGCCTGCGTTTTCCGCCGCCACCCCGCCCCAGTGCGCCGGCGGCCACGCGATGGGTGGGTTGAGGTTCGTGCAGCCCCCGGCCGCGTGGGCGGGGAAAGGGTGAGATATGTCAGGGTTCACATTCTGATTCGGAGCCCGGAGCTGAGCTGAGGCCTCGTGAGCCTCCCCAACGACCCCCAGCACAACATATACAACATAATTACAGCATCACCGAAACATGCGACCAGACGTCAAAAAGTGCGTAACACCTCACGAAAAATGCCCATACGCGTTTTCGCTGGCTGTGGTCGCCGCCGGGTGTTGGGCGGGCGGGGATGGGGGGAGCAGGCGACACAGAGCGGGCGCCTGCAGCTGGCTGCCGGGCAGGGAGGGGAAGGAGGGGGGAGGAGAGAGGCGCGACATCAGAGAACCGCAGGGGCCGCGGCGCTCGCGATTCCCGCGATGGCCGCCCTGGCGGCTGCCGCTCGCTGTCGCGGCACGGCGCTGCCGCGCGCCGCGGCACCCGCGCCGACGACGCGTCGGCGGCGCGCCGCGCCATGCCGCTGGCGCGCCTCGTGCATGATTGGCGTGCCCGCGGAGCTCTCCGATACCATAGACAGCACGTTCGGCGCCGCCGCGCCACTTGTGACGCTCGGCTTGGTCGTGGCGGCGAACAACGCGCGGCGTGCGGCCGAGCAGCGCGCCGCGGCCGCTGCGGCGGACGCGGCATCCGCCGCGGCCAAGGCCGCAGTGGAGGACACGCAGCGCGCAGTCGAAGAGATTTCTGCGCAGCAGTGGGGAAAGCTGCTGCTGTGCTTGCTCATTGATATCGGTGGTGATAGCTCCTTCCTGCTCCCCGGCCTCGGGGAGGCGACCGACGCGATCTACGCTCCCCTGGAGGCGCTGAGTCTGAACGCGCTCTACGGCAGCGGCGTGGTGCGTGCGCGGGCTTCCGCTGGGCGTGGCGCCGGGGCATGTCGTTCGGCGTGGCGGCGTCTGATTGTGCGCGGCTGACGCGCGTCCTCGCGCTGTGCGCCACAGGTTGCATCGCTCGGATTCGTCGAAGAGGCGCTGCCGTTCAGCGACGCGCTGCCGACCGCCACGCTCGTGTGGACGCTCGAGAATGTCTTCCCCGACTCCAAACCGGCGGAGTGGCTCGGCGTTGGCAGGGAGGCGTCCGCGAAGAGAAAGAGCAGCAAGGGGGAGGACAAAGACTAGCTGGGACTCGAAAGGTGTTGAACCGCAACGTACATTACTAGACCACCGCTCGAGAACGCGCCCCGGTCAGCCGCCTGCGAGGCAGCAGATGGTCGCGTGGTGTAAAATGGCAAAAATTGAGCGCAGGGGCAGCATGCTGGCGAGCTGCCCTCGACTTCAGTGAGGGCCGGGCCTCCTCCCGGCCTATCTGCATCCATCCGCCTCTCATCTGCGGCTGTTGGTCCTGCGCGACTGCGCGAGGTAGCCCGCCCCCGCGCTCCATCGCTTTTCGGTCCCGTCCTTCCCCCTGACCGGCCCTGTCGCGATCTGCACCGTCATCGCCCTCCCCTCAACCTTGTAGCCGTCCATGGCGTCGATTGCGGCGAGCATGTCCGACTTGGTGGAGTACGTGACGAACCCAAAGCCGCGCGAACAGAGCGTCTGGTCGTCGAGCACCACGCGCGTCTCCGTGAGCTCGCCGAAGGGCTCGAATAGGTCGCCCAGCTGCATGTCGTCCACGCCCCACGGCAGGTTGCCCACGTACAGCTTCCACTCCGAGAGCGAAACAGGCACGCCACTGCTCTCGAGATCCGCCCCGCCGTCGACCGTGTCCAGGACGTCGGGCGGGCGCTGGCGGCGGTTGCTTAGGCCAAAGTCCGACCCCGGCGTGAACTTGTACGCGGCGGTCGTCTCCTCGTAGCTGTCGTCGAAGACTTCCCTGGCCGAGCTGGGAAGCGCACGGGCGCGGGTGCAGGCCGGGTCAGAGAGGGACGTTGGCGAACGCACAACCTCAGAAGGAGAGAGAGAAACAGCGCGCCCTCCAGTTGCAGCCGGCCTGTCGGGCAACTGCGCGCGCCGCGTGCGGCAGCCCAGGCGCCGCTTACCTGCCCTTTGCCCGGTACTTGTGGTCCGAGTGCCCGCTGCCGCTCTCGGCGCCGTCGTCCACGTCGTCGAAATCGTACTCCTCGTCGATCTCGTAGGGGTCATCCTCGTACTCACGGTTGCTGTTGGCAGAGGACGCTGCGAAGCCGCGCGCCAGCGCTGCCGCCCGTGCTCCCGGTGCGCCGATGCTGCGCCCATACGAGGCCGCCCACGGCCTGCCGGCCGCGGCCGGCGGCGCCCTGCGGAGAACGCGCTTTTCCCGC
>RQSC01001312.1:0-17500 GCA_013416795.1 Prasinococcaceae sp. CCMP 1430
AAGCGCGCGCGCACCGCGGCGGCGGTGGAGACGGCGACGCCCGCGGCGGAGAAGACGGCGTCGACGCCCGCGGCAGCGACGCCCGCGGCGTCCGCGCCGCCGCGGGAGGCAGCGGCGTGGCGGCTGTGCTGGCTGCAGTTCGACGTGGTGGACGACGGCGCGGGCCTCACCGAGGCGCAGAAGGCGCAGGTGTTCCAGCCGTTCGCGCAGGTGCCCGAGGCGAGCTCGTACGGCGGCGCGGGGTGGTGGGGCGCCACGGAGATCGCCGCCGCCGAGAGGAGGGACGAGGGCGGCACCAAGGAGCTGCCGGGCGACAAGGCGCGCCGCACGGGCCTCGAGATGGCCATCGCGCACGGCCTCTGCCAGGCGCTCGGCGGGCGGCTCGAGCTCGTCTACTCGGAGCTGGGCGAGGGCTCGGACTTTCGCGCCACGCTGCCCTTCCTCGTGGTGCCGCCGGACGAGGACAAAGCCGGCGGCGACGGCGATGGCGGTGCTGACGTGGCCGGCGTCGCCGCCACCGCCGCCGCGGATGGTGCCGCGGATGGCGCCGACGGCGGCGCCGACGCCGGCGGCGGCCGCGAGGGGGCCGGCGCCGCGGCATGGATGGCCGGGTACGACGCGGACGCGCCGGAGGGGGCTGCCGCCGACCAGGAACTGGTGGCGGCGCTGCCGCGGCTGCGCCTGCTCATCGCCGAGGACCACGCGCTCAGCCGGCGCGTGCTCGTGCGCCTGCTGCGCTCCTGGGTGGGCGTGTCCGACGTGACGACGGTAATAGACGGCCGGGAGGCCGTCGAGATGGTGATGTCGAGCAGGGCGGCGGGCAAGCCCTTCGACGTGGTCCTGATGGACGTGGAGATGCCGCGAATGGGTGGCATTGACGCCGTCAACGCCATCCGGGAGGCGTACGGCGGCGGCGGCGGCGGCGGGCAGGTGGGGTCGTGGGGGAGGGCGGGAGAGGGCGTGAGCGAAGCGGAGGGCGAGGGGGTGGCGCAGGCGGCGGCGGCAGGGAGCGAGATGCCTTACATATGCATGCTCTCCGCCAACGCCACGCCGAAGGACGTTGACGCGTGCTACTCGCAGTGCAAGCCCGACTGCTACCTCACCAAGCCCATGAAGGGAGCCGAGCTTCGGCAGATGCTCTGCGCCGCACTGCGGCAGCGGCGCGCTTGAGGCGCTGCGGCGATGGCACGGACGACAGACAAGTCGAAGCGCTGCTACTGGGGAGATGGGGACGTGGAGCGGGAAGGGGATGGTGGAAGGGGGGGAAGGAGGGCGAACAGTAACATAAAGCTCTGTCTAGGCCGCGCAGTCATCGCCGCGCCCGCCGCGCGCTCGTAGCAGCGTGCGCTGCCCGGCTTCTTGCACACACGCGCCGTCCTCGCGCCGCGCGCCTACCGTCCCTACGTGCCGTCCAAATGCGCCCCTCCCCCCCCCCCCTCCCCGGCGGACTACTCGATGACCACAAGGTAGTCCGCCTCGCTCCTGAGGAAGTCGAGGGCGAGGTGGTGGTCCTGCGTCGGCAGGATGGGCACCTTTTTCTTCCGCAGCGTGGCGCCCTCACCGACGCCGAAGCTGCTATGGATGACGCGTCGCACATCGCCCATGGTGGTCTCCGCCTCCAGGGTGACCACGCCCAGGAGGTTGGACGCCGGCTCGGGCGCGTCCCGGAACACACGCACCGCCGGCAGTGTGACACCCGCGGAGGCGAGTCCGGGTGTCTGCGTTCTGGACGCGGCCATGCTCCCCACGGACGGCGCCGCTGGTGTCTGCGCGACAGCCGGCGCCCTGTCCGCGTGCGTGGTCGCCGCCGGCTGCCGCGCTTGGGCCACCTCAGCCGCCGGCGCGACCGCCACGGCCAGGCCAGCACCCGGGGCTTGCGTCTGCGCGAGCGACGCCTGCATGGGCATGTGTCGGCCGTCTGCAACGGCGGAGCCCGGCGCGCGCGGCGCGGTCGCCGGCGCCCCCATGAAGCCTGCTGCCACTGACGCTTCGAAGCCCTGCATGCGCTGGTGAATCGCGAGCGCGCGCTGCGTCTGGTCAATGCGGACCTGCTCAAGGCGCGCTCGCTCCGCCTCGAGGTCCGACGCAATGCGCGTGCGCTCCTGGGCGAGCTCGTACTGCACCATCTCGCGCTCCGCCTCGTCGAAGGATTTGATGGCCTCCATCTGCTGGCGTATCTTGGAGCGGTCCGCCTCGAGCGCCGAAAGTGCCTCGGCTTTTTCTGCCTCGAACGCGCGTCGCTCCTGGGAGAGCACCATCTGCGCATGGTCGAGGTACGCCTCGCGCTGCGACCAATCGAACTCGAGGCGCACGCGGTCGTCGGCAATGTCCGCCTTGGCGCTCTCCATGGCCTGGCGCTCGGCTTCGATCTCGCCACGAGCCGCCTCCAGCTCGGCCACGGCGCGCGCCTTGTCGGCCTCGAAGGCGGCACGCTCCTCGGCGATGATGCCCTGCAGCAGCTTGTCAGCAGCGTCGCTGTCCTCGCGGATGCGTTCGAACTCCGCATAGTCCGACTCGATCGCTGCGCGCTCGTCGTCGACGGCCTTGCGTTCGGCAGCGACGGCGTCCTTCTCCACCTGGAGGCGCTGCCACGCGCTCTCCATTGCGCGCTCCTCGCGCGCCACGGCCTCCTCTCGCAGCTTCACCTCCGCCCTGGCATCCACGACGGCCTCCTCGCGCCTCTCCATCTTGAGGCGCTCCGACTGGGCGAACGCCACCGCCTTGGACTTCTGCTCTTGCACGTCGCGCTCGAATTTCTGAACGCGCCCGCGGCCCTCCTCGA
Source organism: Prasinococcaceae sp. CCMP 1430 (assembly GCA_013416795.1). Classification (NCBI taxonomy): domain Eukaryota; kingdom Viridiplantae; phylum Prasinodermophyta; class Palmophyllophyceae; order Prasinococcales; family Prasinococcaceae; species Prasinococcaceae sp. CCMP 1430. The sequence continues at coordinate 2,783 of RQSC01001312.1, forward strand.
CGGCGGCATGCTCCGCCTCCGTCTCCTCTCTGACGGCCCTCAGGCGCGCGCGCGCCTCATCGACCTCCTGCTGGAGTACCGCAGACTCCGCCCGCAGTGACTCCGCAAGTTCCTGGTGCTCCTCCTCGAGGCGCTCACGGTACGCCGAGTATTCTGCCTCTAGCTTTGAGAACTCGTCGGCGAGCGAGCCGTACATGCTGTTGATCTTGCCCATGGTGTTTTCGCACTCGTTGAGAAATGCGCCACTGCGCGCCACCGCGCCCGCTACCCTGTCGTGCAGCCGCCCCGCGCCGCCGCGCGCGAGCCCCTCGTTTGCGCTCACCACTGTGCCCGGCCCCGGCGCACCTCTGCGCGTCCGCGCGGCGCTCGCAATGGCCTTGGCTGAGCTGTAGCGCTCGGTCCGCATGGCGCCCCTGGCGCCGGCCCTGTCGTCCCCATCCAAACCACGCCGCTCACGCACGCGCGCGCGCCGCGCCGACGTGCGTTCGGCCGTCCGCATTGGGCCGACGGTGTTTCGCCCGCCTAGCACGAATGACGGGTTGCGCTTGAGGACCTCCCCTTCACTCCCGGACTCGGAGACTTCGCCCGCGGACCGAGGCGCCTCGATGGCTGCAGCGGTCTTCGACCTCGACGCGGTCGTCGACGCCGGCGTTGACGCTCTGGGCAGCTGCGCTGTCCCCGCGCCGGCGCCTTCGACGGTTTTGAGCAGCGGGTCAGCCGCGCTGCTGCCGCCGAATGCCGAAGCCATCGCCGCCTGCTCGCTCTCGGCGGGCCTGGCCTCGGCGTCCCTCCCGTTCCTGGCAGCCTCCTCGGCCGCATCAGTGTATTTCTCAGCATCGTACTCCGCCTGCACACCCCGTGGGTCGGCGCTTCTGAGCGCGCCGGCGAGCTCCGCCACTTCGCCAAGGGGCACGAATTCGTCCATGCCGTCCGTGAACACCGGCGTGCCGTCGTCGATCTCGTCGAAGTCGTACATGATGCGCAGCGAGTCGATGAAGTGCGGGCCGGCCTTCTCGCCAGAGCCGTCCTTGTAGTACCACACAGCCTTTCTGGCGTTGATGGCGCTGCCGCTCGCGCGCAAAGCGCCGTGCAGCTCGGGCAGCGTTTTTACCTGCGCGAAGTCTTCCATCTTGCCCTCGAGCCAGACGTAGCTGTCGCCGTCGAGCTTGCCCGACGCCCACATCTCCTTGAGGTCGTCGACCGTCCTCGGGCCCTGGTGGCGCGCGCCCGCGCGCGCGATCGGGACGCGCGCCGGCGTCAGCGGCCGCGGCACACACAACGCACCGACCCCGGTCGCAGTCGCGCGGGCGCGCACCTTGGTGGGGATGTCGACGACCTGCCCCCCCTCATTCTTGACGACGTCGATGAAGAACCACGCGCCCGAGAGCGCCCCCATGGACCCGCCCGCGCGCCCCGCGCGCGCCGCTCACCCTCCCAAAGAGGTCGTCGAGCTCGCGCTCGCGCACGTCGCCCGGCAGCGACGCGCAGTACACCGTGTACATCCCACGCGGCATGGCGCGCGTGCGCTTCCTGGTCGCGGAAGCGGGCGCGGCGTGCGTGCGTGCAGGCGCGGGGGCGGGGGAGGGCGCGCCGGCGGCCCGCGCGCGCGTGTGTGGCGCCCGCGTTTTTCAGCGTCTCCCGGCGGGCGCTTTTTCCCGCCACGTCTCACGCGCGCGGCGAGACCCACCGACGTTCATCGACACACGCCACTCCAATCAGCACGACATATGTACCCACGGGAGATCCGAATCAGATGACTCAGACGGACTCAGACGCACATCACGGGCCCACGTGATGTGACTCACACCATCCACGGCATGGTTGGGGTTACGACAAAAAAATCAGCCCGGCGGATGTACGCCCCACATCCCCGGCCGCGCCGGCGCGCGCGGCGCCGCGCGCGCGGCCGCGCCCGCTCCATCGAACGCGGCCGTCGAGGCTGGTCGGTCAAATCGGCGTGTTTGAGGTTTTGTAACACCAATCAGGGTTCATATCTGCGCNGGTGCCCCGCGAGCGCGCGGGCGCGGCGGTGCCCGGCCACCCCGCGCCTGCGAGACGCCGCCCTCCGACGACCTCGCAGCAGCAGCGGGCGCACTGCCGCCCGCGTGCAGAAAAACACAATTTGTCGGCATGTAGCAATTCGGCGCCGTTTCTACGCATATTTGACCTATCTGTGCATGTATTATGATATTTTCATTGCTGCGTGTTGTGATCCGCGTGCTGACGCGCTCTCGCGTGCTCCGCTGCGCCTGCGCCACGCACGCACGCCCGCGTGCCCGCGCGAGCGTAGAAGTGCCGCGAGGTGCTGGCGTGCATGGCGAGCTCGGGCATCCCCGAGGACGCGTTCTACCGGCGCCACGTGGAGAAGAACTGGGGCGGCAAGATGGCGATGGCGTCGCGCGCGACAAGCCAGGAGGCGCTCGAGGAGGAGCTCGGCTTCCAGGTGGAGGAGGTCATCAGGGCGGGGGACAAGCAGGTGCGCGAGCGCCACGCCCCCGCTCCGTGCACGCGTGCAGCGTGCGCGCGCGCGCGCGGCGCTTGAGCGCCTGCCGACGTCCATCCGCTCCCGCGTGCGCAATGCTGCGCTTGCGCCGCCGAGCCGCGAGAGCAGCGCCTCACTTTTCTTCGGACCGTGCTGACCTCCTCTGCACACGCGCACGCGTGCGCACTGACTCCGCCCCCTCCCACTACCCTCAGCTGGACCTCATCCCCTTCATCGCCAAGGAGCAGGCCTGGCGGCCGCGCGACCCGTCCGCGCCCGCGCAGTACTTCCAGGAGGTGGACGTCATGATGCCGCACGAGATGGGCGCGCGCGTCGTCGACGAGCGCGAAGTCGTGGCGCCCACGCCCGAGGAAGAGGAGGCCGCCGCAGCGGCGGCAGCTGCCGCCGCCGCCGCCGAGGAGGAGGGCGCCAAGAAGTGAGGCGCTGCTGCCGCGTGCTGCGGGGACGCATGGCGCGATATTTTTTGCATAAACACACACACGCACACGCTCCCGCGGGGAGTCTTTTTTGGCAACCTGGGCGTTCCGCGCGCTTCAGGCAGAGAGTGTTGCGCATAGTTCACATGTACAGTGGTGCCGCGCGCGCGCGCGCCCAACGCGTGGCATCCCCCTCGGCCTCCCTTTCCCCTCGCTACCGCACGGCGAGCCACAGCAGCAGTCCGATCGCGACGATGGCCGACACGGTGTACACCATACGCCGCGAGTCCTTGCCGTCGAAGACCAGCTTGAAGCGCGCGAACGACGCCTCGAGCAACCCGCCCACGCCGCCGAAGGACGTGTCCATTCCGTCCAGCAGGCGGTTCTGCGCGCGTGCGCGAGTGCGGGAACGTGGATGTGCGCGCGTGGATGCGTGCAGGCGGTCACAGGCAGACCAGCGGCGAGCGGAGCGCGGCGTCAGTCAGTCGGCGGCCAAGGGGGTCTGCCGCGCACGCACGGCCCGCGGCGCGGCGCGCACGCGTGCGCGCGTGCGCTCGCCCGTGCGCGCGCTCGCTCGCTCGCGCACCTGCGACTCGGACTCGTCGTGCAGCCCCTGCGTGATGCCCTTGAGCGTCGCGATGCGGTCCGAGAGCGCCGCCGACATGGCGTCGTTCTCGCGCTCCGCCTGGCCGACCTCCACGTCGCCGCCGCCGCCGCCGAACGCGCCGCCGCCGCGCCGCGAGCGCTTGCTGCAGCATCTCCATGAGCACGTCCTCCACCTTGGACGTCTTTCTCTCTGTCAGGTACTTGCACGCCGCGACGACCTCGCGCGCGAGTGCCGGCACATCCGAGCTTGCATCGAGCGCCGGCACGCGGATGCGTTTGACGCCCGGCTTCTGCTCGACCACCCGCACGGACTCGCCCAGCGTGGACATCTCGTGCTTCTCCTCGGTGTAGTGCACGAGCACCGCCCCGCCGCGCGGGTCCGCCTCGATCGCCCCAGGGCGCACCTGTCGTCCGTAAATGCGAGCGTGGCGGGATGACGAGCCAAGGAGGGCGTGCAGTGCGCGTGCACCATGGGAGACATGCGCGGGTCAGCAACCATGTTTTCGTGTGGCACAGCTAGACTCCTCTCGCGCTTGCATGCACGACACGGTGGTCAAGCGAGCGCTCTGGTGCACCTGCCTGCGCTCGGGCGGTGTGCAAGCGCGCACGCGAGCGGACTCNTGCGCTGGTACGCCGCCGGCGAGGGCGCCGAGGGCGCGGCCAAGGCCGGGGCGGCCAAGGCCGGCGCGGAAGCGGGCGCGGAAGCGGGAGCCTCGGCGAGCAGCGGCCTCTTCGCTGCAGGCTACGGCAAGCCCATGACCTGGCGCGTCGCCGGCGCGACGCTCGTCACCGGTGCGGCGCTGACCGCTGCGTACTTCTACGAGAAGGAGAGGCGCTTCAAGGAGATCCTCGCGTCCAAGACCGCGACGGCCGGCGAGGCCGCCATCGGCGGGCCGTTCTCGCTGCGCGAATCGGTGAGCGGCAAGGCGTACACGGACAAGGACCTCATAGGCAAGTGGACGCTGCTGTACTTCGGCTTCACCGCCTGCCCCGACGTCTGCCCCGAGGAGATGGAGAAGCTGGCCGAGGCGATCGACATGATCGAGAAGGTCGCCGGCGAGGGCGCGATCAACCCGGTCTTCATATCCATCGACCCCGAGCGCGACAGCCTTGAGGAGGTGCGCGAATACGTCAAGAAGTTTCACAAGCGCATGGTGGGCCTGACCGGCAGCGTCAAGCAGTGCAATGCCGCCGCGCGCTCGTACCGTGTGTACCACCACAAGACCTCGGAGGACGCCGACTACCTCGTCGACCACTCGATCATCCACTACTTGGTGGGACCCGACGGCAAGTTCCGCAAGTTCTTCCTCAAGAGTGACGAAGCTAAGACGATTGCCAGCGGCGTGCTCAACCTCATGGCTGACGAGTTCAAGGCCGAGCGCGCTCAGAAGGGATAGGGGGTGACAGGCCTGTGAGCTCGCAGTCGTCCTGCCCAGACAGCGGGCGGGCTCTGCGCGGCCGTCGCGGCACCTCCGCGCACACAACTCGAGCGACTCCGGGGCCGCCATTCTTTCTGGCGCGACTACGCGCCGTGTTTTCATTTTTGGTCCACAAGCGGGGCGGGACCAGCCAGCGCTGCGGCGGTGTTGTAAGCATTGCCCTTGCCTGCAAGGCAGCGGTGCCCTGTGCTTGTACCCCCAGCAGGCACGCGCACGCGCGCAGGCGCGCGCACGCGCGTTGCGTTCCCACGGCCGCGCGCGCGGGGAACATGTCTAAGGACTCGGCTGGTGGTATTACATGGTCTAGGCGCCGAATGCGGCGTCGAGGTCCGCAATGAGGTCTTCGATGTCCTCGATGCCGGCAGAGATGCGCACGAGGTCGTCGGGAAGGCCGCGCGCCGCGCGCACCTCGGCGGGGATGCTCGCGTGCGACATGAAGCACGGCAGCGAGATGAGGCTGTTGGTCGAGCCGAAGCTGACGGTGATCTTGAACAGCTTGGTCTCCTCGACGATGCGCCGCGACAGCTCAAGGTCGCCCGTCTCGAAGGACAGCAGCGAGCCGCCCAGCTTCGCCTGCGAGTCGTGCACGTCAGCGAACGGGTGGCCGGGCAGGCCGGGGTAGTTCAGCTTGGTGACCTTTGGGTGCGCGGCGAGCCACTCGGCGAGCTTCGCGCAGTTCTCCACCTGCCTCTCCATGCGCAGCCCCATGGTCTTGAGCCCTCGCGCCGCCAGCCAGCACTCGAAGGGGGCCATGCCGCTGCCCTCGGCGTTCTGGAAGAAATACACGCGCTTGGCGAGCTCCTCGCCCTTGATCGCCAGCAGCCCGCCCGTCACGTCCGAGTGTCCCGCCACGAACTTGGTGGCCGAGGTCATGGAGATGTCGGCGCCAAGCTCGAGCGGCCGCTGGTAGAGGCAGGTCATGATGGAGTTGTCGACGCACACGAGCGCGCCGACCTCCTTGGCCATGGCCGCGATGGCCGCGATGTCGGTCACCTGCATGCGCGGGTTGGTGGGGCTCTCGAGCATCACCATGGTCGTCCCCGGCGTCTGGATCGCCGCGCGCGTGGCCTCGAGGTCGGTGTGGTCCACGTTGGTCACGCGCAGGCCCGCGGCCGGCGCGCACTGCGCCAGGAGGCGCGAGGTGCCGCCGTAGAGGTCATCGCCGGCCACGACGTGGTCGCCCGCCTTGCAGAGCCTCGTGACCACGGCGAGCGCGGCCATGCCCGAGTTGAACGCGAACGCGGCGTCCGCGCCCTCGAGGTCCGCCCACTGCGTCTGCAGCAGGTCGCGCGTCGGGTTGCCCGAGCGCGTGTAGTCGTAGGGCCCGTTGGAGACGGCGTCGGGCTGCCCGAAGGTGGCCGTCTGGTAGAGCGGCGGGGCGCTCGCGTTGAAGGGATCCTCGGGCTTGAAGCCGTGGGCCAGGCGCGTCGACAGGCCGTACTCGCGCTCGCCGCCGCCGCCCTCCCCCGCGCGCGCCGCCGCGCGCAACGCCGCCGGCGCCGGCGAATGGAGGCGCGCTTCCCAACGCGGCCTCGCCCGGCGCCCTCGGGGCGGACCTCGACACGCCCGGCGTCGAAGCGGCGCTGCGCGAGCAGGCGCGCGAGGAGCGGCGGACGCCGCTCCCCGTCTCCGAGATGATCGGGGGCGTCAACCAGGCACAGAAGATCGCCGCCCTCCGCCGAGTCACCGAGGGCGAGGTGCTCATCAAGCAGGACACGAGCGGCAAGAGGTTCAAGAAGGCCTTCGGCCAGCGCTTCTTCTGCTTCGAGGCGCGGCGCCTGTGCTACGGCCGGCTCTCCAAGGTCAAGCGCGTGGACGTCGAGGGGGTGCTCATCGACGACTTCGAGCCCCCGCGCGGCTCGCGCATGGTGGCGCGCCCGCGCAGCCTGCTGGTGTTCGAGCTGGCGGACGGTGGACAGCTGCGCTGCTTGATGCCCGGCTATGCTGCGGCGAGGATGTGGGCCCTCGGCACCATCCTGTGCTTGGCCGGCGTGACGCTCCAGGACCTGGAGCGCTCGCGCGGCGGCGCCCTCTCGCCGGGCGTTAGCATCCGCGAGGAGGGCGCGGGGCGCGATTCGGACTCGACGCCCAACGGCGGCGACGCGCGCGCAGCAGCCGAGGGCGCCCGAGACGCGGCCGCGAAGCAAGGGGAGCAGCTCGAGGCGATGCCCGGGGCCGAGCAGCAGCGAGAGCATCAGCGGCACGAGCAGCCAAAGGCACCGGCGCCTCGACCCGATCTCGACGCGGACGCGCGGACGCTGCCTCCGCCGGGCTCGGCGCCGCTCGGAGACCGCACGCCCCAGGCGCCCGCCGCGCTCGGTGGCTCGCCGGTGCTACCGCACGTCCCGAGGCTCGACCTGTCGACGGCGCTTGCCCAGCCGCAGGACGACGCCAGCCCTGAGCCGGCGCCGCGCGGGGATGACGCCAGTGCCGCCAGCGACAACAGCCCAGAGAGCGCGAGCTCGGGGCCGGACGACGGCGATGCCCTTTCGCAGGACGACCTGTCGGCCTCGGCGGACGGCGACGACGAAGGCACCGCCGCGGAGGAGCTCCAGTCGCTGCGCGACCAGTGCGTGCGCGCGCGCCGCGAACGCGAGGTGGCCGAGGCTGAGGCTCGCGCGCTGCGCGCTCGCCTGGACGCGGCCGAGGGCGAGCGCGCACGCCTTCTGGCCCAGATCCGCCGCAGCGAGGAGCGATCACTGCGCCTGGACGAGACGCTCCTGTGCCGCCACGCGGCGGCCACGCGCGACGCCCTCGCGCGGGGCCGCCGCGGGGGCTCCAACGGCATCCCCGAGGGCATCGAGGCCGCCTTCCGCTGCGGCCCGCCCGCCGGGCTCGTGGATGCCGCGGACGGCGAGGCCGAGGGCATCGAAGGCTCGTCGGGCGGCGCGGGTGCCGCGGAGGTGAGCGACGCTCGGCGGGTGAGCGACGTCAGTGCCGTCAAGGACGAGGTCAGTGCGCGCCTTGAGGCCACCCTGACGTTGTGCGTCGAGATGGCGGGCCGGTGCAAGGCCGAGCTGGCCGCTCTCCGGGACGAACACGCCGAGTGGCAGATGTCGCACGCCGCGGCCGAGGTGCGCCTGGCCGAGCTCCGCGTCGAAGCGGGCGCGTGCGAGGACAAGCTTCACGCGAGCGGCCTCGCCATCCAGGAGGAGGAACAGAAGATCAAGCAGGCTGAGGACGTGCGCTCGCAGAAGACGGAACTTCTTCACAAACTGAAGGAGCTCGAGCTCTGCGACGATGCGGACCTCGTCGAGCTGCTCTCCAAGAAGGCCGTGCAGGCGGGCCGCCTCCACGACGAGGTGGTGACCGCCAAGGACCAGCTGAAGCGCATGAAGCGCATAGCACTCGAGATGGAGAGAGAGCTGGGAGACAAGCAGTCGGTCGTCCAGGACCACGACAAGGCGATGGACGCGCGCCAGAACGTGCACGCGCGCGCGCTCGCCGCGCACCTGGAGGCATTCGCTGCGGGCGTGGCCGAGATTGGCTCCGCGTGAAGGAGCCCCGGAAGGATTGTGAGGACAGTCGGGCGCCTTGTTGGCCGAAGCGTATGCCCGGTGGAGTGCGCCTCCCGCGCGTGCGCGCGCTGGCACCGCGCAGGGCGCCGCCGCCACCGCCGCGCATAACTCATCATCCCATGTTGCTTCTCCTCCGCGGGCCCCGCTGCTGCTCGCGGCGCGCGCGGCGCTGGCGCATCGCACTGCGCCCACTCGAGCAGCTCGGAGAGCCCGAAGGAGCGGCGCGCGGCGCGCTCGCGTCTCCCCGCGCACCCTCCCCTCCAACGTCCCCCCGCCCCACCCTCAGCACCGGCCACCACATCGCGGCCGAGGAGCTATGGCGAGTTGCGCCTGGAGGCGGGCCCCGCCGTATTCGTGCACTCCGGCGGGCCGGCGCGGATCTGCGCGATTTCCGGGAGGCGGTGGCCGACGGCGCCACCGCCGTGCCCGTGTACGCGCGCGTCTTCTCGGACCACCTCACGCCCGTGCTCGCCTACCGCTGCCTCGTGCGCAACGACGACCGCGAGGCGCCCAGCTTCCTGCTCGAGTCGGTCGTCGGCGGCGACACCGCGGGGAGGTTCTCCTTCGTGGGCGCGCACCCTGCCATCGAGGTGGTCGCCAAGGAGGACGAGGTGCGCGAGCGTCCCCGCGCCGGAGCGCGCGCGGCGCACGCGCTCTATCTCTCCTCGAGCGCACTCGCTGACACCCGCCCGCTCGCACGCGCGCCCTGCCCTCACGCGCTCGCACGCGCGCCCTCGCAGGTGGTCGTCCTGAACAACGAGACCGGCGAGCGCACCGTCACCCGCGAGGCGAACCCCATCGATGTGCCCGCGCGGCTGTCGCGCGGCTACGTGGCGCACGCCGCCGAGGGCCTGCCGCCGTGCTTCTGCGGCGGCTGGGTGGGCTACACCGGCTACGACGCGGTGCGCTACACCGAGCCGAGCAAGCTGCCCTTTTCGGCCGCGCCGCCGGACGACCGCGGCCTCCCCGACATCCACCTGGGGCTGTACAAGGACGTGCTCGTCTTCGACAACGCGCAGAAGGTGGCCTACGCCGTGCACTGGGTCTTCATGGAGGACTTCGACTCCGCCGACGAGGCGTTCGAGAGCGGCATGGAGAATTTGAACAAGCTGGTGGAGCAGGTGTCGCCGCAGGCGGCGCCCGAGCTGCCCACGGGGCGCGTGGGGCTCTCCACCGCCAGCTTCAGCTCGGCGCCGCTGCGGTCCAACATGAGCAGGGAGGGCTTCCTGGACGCCATCGCGCGCGTCAAGGAGTACATCCTCTCGGGGGACGCCTTCCAGATCGTGCTGAGCCACCGCTTCGAGCGACGCACGTACGCTGACCCCTTCGAGATCTACCGCTCGCTGCGCGTTGTCAACCCGTCGCCGTACATGATCTACCTGCAGGCGCGCGGCGCCATCATGGTGGCGAGCTCGCCGGAGATCCTCTGCCGCGTGGCGCCCGACCCGGAGACGGGGCGGCCGCAGGTGGTCAACCGGCCGCTGGCGGGCACGCGGCGGCGCGGCAAAACGGCGGAGGAGGACGCGGCCACCGAGGCGGAGCTGCTGGCGGACGAGAAGGAGGTGGCCGAACACACCATGCTGGTGGACCTGGGGCGCAACGACGTGGGGCGCGTCGCCGAGCACGGCAGCGTGGTGGTGGAGCGGCTGATGAACGTGGAGCGCTACTCGCACGTGATGCACATCTCCAGCACGGTGACGGGCCTCCTCAAGGCGGGCGTGGACGCGTGGGCGGCGCTGCAGGCGGCGCTGCCCGCGGGCACCATCAGCGGCGCCCCCAAGGTGCGCGCCATGCAGATCATCGATGAGCTGGAGGTGTCGCGGCGCGGTCCGTACGGCGGCGGCATCGGCCTGGCGGGCTTCAACGGCTCGATGGACATGGCGCTCGCGCTGCGCACCATGGTCATCCCCACCGCCAACCGGGACACGCTGTACGACTACGGCACGCCCAACCCGCGGCGCGAGTGGCTGGTGCACCTACAGGCGGGCGCGGGCGTGGTGGCCGACAGCGTGCCAGAGGCCGAGTACGAGGAGACGGTCAACAAGAGCGGCGCGCTCAGCCGCGCCATCGACCTCGCCGAGGCCGCATTCGTCGACGGCGAGTAACATCGATCTGTGTGTGCCGCGCGTTCGTGTACGCGATAGTTACGTCGGCCGCAGCGTGCGGCCCCTTCCTCACGCCGGCGCGCCGCCGTCCGAAGCGGCCGCGTCGCCGGAGGTGACGGCTCCCTGTGCCAGCGCGCGAGCTTCCCGTCAGAGAGCTTGCTCACGCGCGTGTGTGTATGCGCGTGGGTCTGCATGCGTGTGCGTGTGCTCGTGTGAGACGCGCACGCACCTCAATTGGCTCCTCGTTGGCCAGCGCCGCTGTGGCCTCGAGCTGCTGCCTGAGCGTAGTGCGCAGGTCCTGGAACTCCGTGCGTAGCTGCTCGACCTCGGCGTTGAGCGTCGTGCGCAGCTCGCCGAGCTCGGAGCGGTACGTGCGGACCTGTGTGTGCAAGAGTGGTCAGCGCATGCGAGCACGCGCTGTCGTGCACGCACGCGCGGGCCTGCATTCGAATGCTCGCTCGAGCACGGCCTCTCTTGAGAGCGCACCTGCGTGTCGAGCTTCCCGCGCCAATCGGCAAGGTCCTTCTTGAGCGTGTTGACGCGCCCGAGGAGCTCGTTGCGGCTCTCCTGCAGCTCGGCGAGCTGCGCTGTCTCCGCTTGGAACTTGTCCGCGCCGGCCTGCACTCGTGCGCGCATGCGCACAAAGGCCCAGGCGCGCGTGCGCGCGCGCGTCCGAGCGTGCGCGCGCGCGTGTGTGCGAGCGTGAGTTAGTCCAAGTGACGTCGTGCGTCTGCGCGCGGCGCGAGCTGCGCGGGCACTCGCGCTTTCTCTGAGGACTTTCCGAGCCGAGCCTGCGCCTGCGCCCGTGTCGACGCGCACGAATGAGAGCGTGCGCTCGCGCGCGACCGCGCACGCACCTCGAGCGCCTCGGGCATGCCGCCGCCCTCGGTCGCCGGCTGCAGCGCCATCGCGCCGCCGACGCCGCCGACGCTCGGACACGCTTTGCGACGCGGCGCGCCCCGCCCGCGCGCGGAGTGGCGCCTTTCGCCACCTCGCCACGCAATCCACGGCACGCGCGCCTCCCACGAGCACACAGGCGACGCACCAGCCCCCGCCCACCCCCGCGAGCACGCACGTACGTACGCGCGCGGGCGCGCCAGCGGGCGCGCGCGCGCGGGGGAACGCGAACGCCCCCGCCCGCGCGCCGAAATGGACCATTTCCGCGAATTGCTTTCGAATAATACCGTTACGCGCTCACGTTTTTTCATATTTGAATTTTCGCGGGAGCCCAATTTTCGTCTGCGGCGCTTTTTTCCGGCGGGGCGTTTTCGGACGGCTTTAGCCGAAGCCGAAGCCGCATCGAGGGATCCCGGAATGGGCCGGGTCACACCTGGTTCAACTCGGGGCTTCACCCCATCGACACCCGCTCCATCCCCGGGTGTGTCGACGCCCCTCGGGGGTTTGACCCCGGGCACGCGGCTCGAAAGGGCGCGCGACATCCAAAACGGCGAACCCGGGATGAGCCGGTCGACACCCGGTTCAATTCATCCATCCCGTCATCGAACCGCTCCCTACCCGGGTGTGTCGATGCCCCTAGGGGGTTTGACCCAGGGCACGCGGCTCGAATCCCAATCAAAATCAAAATCAAAATCAAAATCAAATTCGGGGAGTTTCGAATCGAAAAGAAAACCCTTAAAATCAAAATCAAAAAGCCGACGCGCGCGGGCGTACACGTCGCCTGCCGGGCGCGGCGCCCACCAGCCGAATTTGGATGCGCGTACTGCGTTTATCGAATCCATTTGATGTACATATGAATGACCTTGCAAAATGCAGAATATATTTGGGTTGGTCATAAAATGTGAAAAGTGCGTGGTTGGGGAGTGTGCGTCTGAGCGTGTATGCGAGCGGGTGTGTGGGTGGGTGTGTGGGTGGGTGCACGCGCGCTCACGTGCCACACCGTGCGCGCGAGCTCTGCCGCGCCGCCCTCCCCCCCCCTCCCGGCCGCCATGGCGTCGCTCATGACGCCCTTCGCCGCCAAGGCGTCGCCGCTGCTGCCCGCGCCGCGCCGCGCCGCGGCCGTCGCCAAGCAGATGTCGCCGCTGTCGACCAAGAAGCGCATCCGCCAGGACGCCGCGCGCCGCGTGGAGAACAAGTCCAAGCTCTCCGAGGCGCGCACGTACATGAAGAAGGTGCGCGCGAGCGGGCGGTGGCGCGCCAGCGGGAGCGCGCTCGCGCGCGTGGGGGAAGGGTGGGCGCGCGAGAGGGAGGGACAGAGTGGGAGCGAGAGCGGCCCAGCGCGCGCTGGTGTGCGGAGCGCGGGCGCACGCGCCTCGCCCCGAGCGCTCGCGCGAGCGAGCGTGTGGGGCGGAGAAGGAGGGAGCGCTCGCGCAGGCGCACGTGCGGACGGCGCGCGCGGCGCGCTGCGCGTGGTGGCCGCGCCCGACACCGAGGAGGAGGTGGAGGACCCGCTCGCGCCGCCGGAGGAGTGGACGTCGCCCAAGCCAGGGCGCCGCCCGGACATCTTCCCCGAGTTCGATAAGCTCAAAACGCCGCCGCCGCGCGAGATGCCCGGCGACCCGCCGCTCCCCGAGGAGGAGGAGGAGGACGAGTTCGCCGAGCCCGCGCCCGAGGAGGACCCGGACAACCCGGACGACCCCGACAGGGATCCGGACGAGGACGAGCCCGAGCCGGAGAAGGATCAGCCGCCCGAGTGAGCGGGCAGCGCGCGCGCGTGCCCTATCCCCCTTCCCCACCTTTCCCTCCGAGCCGTAACTACAGGCACGCACTCGCCGGCCTTCGCGCGGCGCCGCACGAGAGCGCGCCCCTCGCTGCGCCCGCCAGACTGCGCGCGAGTGGGTCTGGTGAGTGGCGCGACGCGACGTGCGCGCGGGGGCCGACGCGCGCCGAGGAGGCTTCCGGGGTCGGACGCGTGCGTGTGCGTGTGAGCAGGGGAGGCGGGGAGTCGGGGGGTGCGGGCCTAGGGCGAATCAGGAGGCCGCGCGGCGCTGCCGCAGCCGGCGGCGCGGCCCTCCCCCTGCGGCGCCCACCCCCGGCGCTCGGACCCGAGCGCATGGGCCTCGCGCTCGCCCGCGTGCGTGCCGCCCGTGCCCTCGCGATCGCCTTCCCCCGCGCGCTCGCGGTGCGCGCTCGAACGCGACGGCGCGCCAGTGGGCTCGCTGCGGGGGGTGGTTGCATGCGGACCGCCGGGGGGGGCGAAGGAACGGCTGGGCGGCCGGTGTGGAGGCGGGCGTCGCTGCGCACGCGCTGCGATTGGTGCGCGACTGGTGACAAGGCCGGTGCTGACCCCGCTGCTCGCGCTCGCGCAGACCATGGAGGGCTTCAACACCGCCGCTTTCATGAAGGACGCCTCGAAGGCTGAGGAGGCGCAGAAGACCATGAACGTCGCCTTCCAGAAGATCGACAAGCTCACCAAGGCCAACATCATGACCTCCAACACGGCCGCGCGCCGCAAGGCCAAGCTTGCGCGTGCGCGCGCCAGCGCGCTCGAGGCCGTCTCCGAGTGAGCGCGCCTGCGTGCTCGCGTACGGGGTGGTGTAACTAATTGATCTACTACTACTACCGCGGCTGCGACGGGGGAGCTGGCTGGCTGGCTGGCTGGCTGGCTGGCGCGCGATGCGCGCAGGAAGGGAGCTGGACAGCGCGCGCGCGCGCGCGCGCCCACCGCGTCCGCAGTCCTCCGGAATCGCAAGCTAGAGCGTTACACTGCTCCTCGTATTAGTAGTTGGCGCCGTGGCCACACGCGCGCACTTTCGGACTCTGGCGCGAGCGCCGCTCAATCGGCCTCGGCGCCCGCCAGCTTCTCCTTCTGCGCGGCCGCGCGCGCGGCGATGGCGCGGCTGCGCGAGCTGCTCGCGGAGGTCGCCGCCGGCGGCGGCATCGACGATGAGGGCGCGCGGCAGCGAGCGGTGGAGACCATCGCGAGGGCGCTCGGGCGGCTCTCCACGGGAAAGGTGTGTGTGTGTTTGCCTGTGTGTGTGTATGTGTGTGTGTGTGTGTGTGTGTGTTTGGGTCTAAGAGAGTCTGGGTGGTGGTGACTTATCAGCTGACTCCGACCCCACCACCGCCACACACGCACATACACGCGCGCGCAACAGGTGCCCGCGAGCGAGGTCGACGAGATCAGGACGCTCCTCATCGAGCAGCAGCCGCCACTGCATGCCGCAGCCGCCG
>RQSC01001312.1:20000-24038 GCA_013416795.1 Prasinococcaceae sp. CCMP 1430
CTGTTCGGGAGGGCGCCGGCGTCCAAGGCGCCCAAGAGGGGCGCCGCGGGGAGGGCCAAGCCCACCAGGCGCGCGGCGCCCAAGCCGGCCAGGAGGGCGCAGCAGCCGCGCAGGGCGGCCAACAGCTGGAACGACCGCGGCGAAGGCAGTGGCGAGTTTCTTGCCACTGCCACGACTGACAAAGACGGCAACTACACCGCGGCGTTGGCGCTGGTGGCGGCGGCGCTGCTGGCGCAGGTGCGGCAGCCGCGCGCGCGGCGCACACTGGCAGGCGCATAGCCCCTCCAGAAAGACGCGCGCGCGAGTGCGTGCGCGCGCGCGAGCGCGCCGCTTCAGAGACCGCGCGCGCGGCGGGCACCACGCGTCCGCGTGGCATCTGACTGGGCGTCTTGCCCGCCAACTCGCCGCCTTCTGACGCGTGCAGCAATCCCAACAACAACAGGAATCGCCGGCAGTGGCAGAGCCTCCGACTGTCCAGGAGGTGAGCGCCTCGACTGGTGACGGCGCCGTCGAGGCTGTTGCGGCCGTGGCGGAGGCCGCGGAGGCGGAGGCGCCGCCCGTCGAGGTCGAGGAGGCGCAGGCGCCGGCCGTCGAGGTCGTTGTGCCGGCGGAGCAGACGAAGAAGACGGTCGAGAGCGCGCGCGAGCGCCAGGCGAGCCAGCGGGCCGACCGAGAGGCCAGGGCCGCCGCCATCGCCGAGGCAAAGGCTGCGAAGAAGGCCGAGCTCGCCGAGGCTAGGGCGGCCGACAAGGCGCGCAAGGCCGAGCGCATCGCTTCGTTCCGGGCGAAGGCGGCCGAGCGCGACACCGCGCGGGAGGACGCGACGCGTGTTGGCCTTGAGAATCGCCAGCAGGTCCTCCAGGAGGCGCGCGAGGCCCGCAAGGTCACCATTGCCCAGCGCGCCGCCGAGAAGAAGGCCGCGCAGGAGGAGCGGGAGGCGGCGGCCAACGCCGTCAGGGCCGAGCGCGAGGAGGCCGCCCGCGTCAAGCGCGAGGAGCAGGCCGCGCGCCAGCAGGCGGCCCGGGAGGCGGCCGCCGTCAAGGCCGCCAAGCGCGCCGAGGAGGCCGCAGCCAGGAAGGAGGCCGAGGCGGCGGCGAAGGCGGCGGCGAAGGCGGAGCGCGGCGAGACGGCCGCCAGCGGCGCCGAGGATGGCGACGGCAACGACCTGACCACCTTCGGCGCGGCGTTCGTGCTGGGCTTCGCGGCACCCGCCGCCGCCTTCTTCAAGATGCGCTCTGGCGGCGACGACTCGGACGGCAAGGACGGCGACGACAAGGCGAAGAAGGACGCCGCCAAGGCTGACGACAAGGAGCTCGTCAAGGCGTCCGCGGACAAGAAGGACTCGTGAGCGGCGCCAGCTGCTAGAGGCGGCAGGCCCTGATGCCCCAGGCCGCGAAGAGCGCCACCTCGCGCAAAGGCGGCGGCGGCGGCGGCGGCGCCAGCGCGTGCCTAGGATCTCACACACCACATGCCTACACCATACAACACGCACGTAGACATTTTTTCTTCGTCCTCCCGCACCACGCACACCGCGTCGCAGGCGCGAGCCTCGAAGGGCGCCACCCCGCGCTGCCGCTGCTGCGGCGGCGGTGCAGTGGGGGGGATCTCGCACACACGCCTGCGCCACGCAACACGCGCGAGGACAATCATCCCTCCCCCTTCCCGTGCGCGCACGCACACACACGGGCACGAGCCTCGCGCGAGCGCGCAGGTGCAGCAGCCTCGCGCCGCGCCTGCTCGAGCTCTCCAACTCGCAGACGGACGGCGGCACGTTCACCCTCATTTCCGTTTGTGTAAATAAAGCAATTTGACGTCGAATATGCTCTCCCGTGGGTGAAAAGTTCAATGTTTGACGTGCGTTTCGGGTGCGGGTGGGGAGGTCTGGCTGCGCTCGCCACAGCGCGTGCGCTGAGCGCTGCACGCGCACGCACACACACACACGCACACACACACACGCACACACACACAAACGCCTATACACGCACGCACACACACACACATACACACACGCGTATACACGCGCACGCACGCCAGCGCGCGCTCACAGGTGGCCACGCTCGGCGCGCGCGCGCGCCCGCGCCCTGACGAGCATACACACACACAGGAGAGAGCACACACGCGCGCGCCCGCACGCACACACGCGAGCGCAGCGGATGGGCGCCTCGCGCGGCGTGGTGCCCGTTGACGTGGCGGTGCACTCGCGCGACGCCGGCGCTGCGCCGCGGCGCGAGCGCGTGTGGGTGGAGGTGCCCGCCGAGGCGGCGGCTGGTGCGTGCATGCGCGCGCGCACACACACACAGCACCGCGCACACACACACACACACACACACACACACACACGCACACACGCACACACACACACACACAACACGCCCACGCGCGCGCGCGCATGCACACACACTGACACATACACGCACACGCCTCTTCGCGCTTCGCAGGCGCCTCCGGCGCCGCGCCCTCCGCCCCCCCCTTCGGCCGCACGTCGAACGACCGAACCAACTCACTTTTACTTTTAACTGCGCCGCCGCCTCTCCTTCCCTTTTGCCTGTGTTCCTTTTCCCTTTCTGCGTTGCCTTTGCAGTCGATGCTTCCGATGGCATCTGCGAACTGATGGAAATCGTATCTGTGCAGCACCGAATAGCTTGAATGCATGGCATGGACCCTTCAAAAAAGGTGTAACCTGAACTTGGATCATACCCCTAACCTCGCCGCCCTCCCGGCCTCCGCTGATCCCAGACCATTGGAACGATCGACATCGGCCGAATGAAGCGGACCCTTCTACGTGTGTGACCTTAAACCGCAAAAGAATCCTAACCTCAACGCCGGCCCCTCCCCCGATGATGGGATCGGGCGGATGGCGATCTCGGGTGCCATCGGATCGGAATGCAGGAACTGGACCCTTTCAAAGGCGTGACCTGAACTTGTGACGTACTGTAACCTCAACCCTCTCTCCTGGTCTTTTTCCGTCAGAGGCCACGTGGGGAGGCCGATTTTTTCTCCCCTTTTTTTTTTTTTTTTGGAGGGGCGGTCCGCGATGGGCTGATGAGGGGGATGCTGCCTTTTTTTTTTGAAACGCGGGGCGATTTCTGCACGTTTCGCCGGCGCGTCCCGCCTTTTCCCGAGGGCGTTTTGATGGGCGGTGCGTGCGGGACGGCGAGGATTTCGCGGGGCGCGTTCCGCGTTTTGTGTTTTTGTTTTTTTTTGTTTTTTCCCCGGCGGTTCGAAAATTTCGCGGCCCGGTGCGCGCGAGAGAGAGGTCGCCGGCGTGCCACAGTGCGGGGCGGCGGCGGCGAGCGCACGGCACGCGCCCCTCCCTCCCCTCGCGCGCCCAGGGCCGGCGAGTCGCTCGCTCTCGCTCGCTCGCTCGCTCGCTCGCTCGCTCGGCCGATCGATCGACCGATCGACCGATCGACCGGCCGATCGATCGCCCCGCGCGGCGCGAGCGCGGTCAATTTTTTTGTCACCCTCCGCCTTGGTATCAGGGAGCTGAGGCGCAGCACGCCGGCGGCCCCTTGCAAACAAACAAACAAACAAACCATTTTTGGGTGGCGTATCGGATGCATGCATGCATGCATGCATGCAGCATGCAGCATGCATGCATGCATGCATGCATGCTTTTTTCACGCGCTTCGGGAGCGGGGGGCGTGTCCTCTGACCTCGACTTTTTGTATGGCGCGTATCAATACGCATGCGCAATCGACGACGGTGCGCAGGCGCAGTATCACACTGTACGTACTGTACCATCGTGATGGTAAGAAGCCTCTTAGACAAATTATTAGTACTAGAGTCCCGCTACGAATTAGTCCACACAGCCCACTATTAGCTAGCAGCTGGAATGCGTGCTTTTTGCGATGCCCCGTTTTTGATGGCAATTCCAGGTTGTGTAGTCTATTGGGATTTCGGAGCGGCTGGAATTGATCGATGTGGGTTTTGTTTGTCGGATTGTTTGACCGGCGGAGAAATTCCCGGGCCGGGCGCCGCGCGCCCGAGGGCGCGCGCGCGCGGGCCACACGGCGTCTGTGTCGAGGCGCACGCCGC